>JAUZST010004868.1:0-15983 GCA_034779995.1 Parotocinclus haroldoi
CTCTCTCTCTCTCTCTATCTCTCTCTCTCTCTCTCTCTCTCTCTCTCTCTCTCTCTCTCTCTCTCTCTGTCTCTCTCCCTGTCTGTCTGTCTGTCTCTCTCTCTCCCTCTCTCTCTTTCCCCTGACATAGACATAGAAAGCCATCCTTTTAATTCTTTGATTGTTTATTTTTCTTTAGAATTTCACCAAACTTTTATGCAAAACATTTTAAACACCTTAGTGTCACTGCCATCCCGTAGGCAGAGTCCTATGAGCACTGATGAAGGATTAGAGGATGACGAACACAAACTGTGCAACTACAGAAGAACTGCTGTCTCAAGTAATAAGGTAAACATGGCTGATGCGGAGGACAGTATCAGAGTACAGAGTTTAAATGCTCCAGCAGTGTCTGATCCACTTATACCATCGCAATAAGTGTCAGTGCAGAAACAGTACCTGATCTGTGCTGGCCCTGTGGGGGTCCTGACCATTTGAGAACAGAGTAAACGGGACAAACAATAGATGTAGAAAAACCGATGGACTACAGGAGCTATGAAAAGGTCTACAGTATACATACATTCTCTGAGCACTTTATTAGGAACACTATACTAATGCTGGGTAGGGCGTCTGTTGTAGCCTATCTGCCTCAAAGTTTGCAGCGTTGTGCATTATGACTGTGTTCACCGTATTAATTAGTTCACCATTCTCCATTGATCTCTCTCATCAGCAGAGCATTTCTGTCTGCAGATAAAAAAGAACAAAATGCATTCAAAAGCCAGTATTTAGTGTGACCTCAAGGAAAAAGTATTTTGATATTGGCATCTACCCTCCCAAAACGATTACAGTGGTAATCGTGCACGCACATTTCCTGGCTGTATTCCAATAAAGTGAGTAATAACTTATAATATATGGTCATTATACCACAAATCTTATGGTGGACTAATACTTTTGCACTGCAGCCTTAGTTGCTCATTCCCTCTGAAATCCAAGAGTAAAAATAATAGCTCCTTACAATACAGGCTTGTCATAATTTGATGGAAAATTGGAGCTTGGGTAATTGACGGAGGATGGTTATTGTTGGGAATAAAGCTCTTTCTTCAATTGCCCATAGGGGATGAATAAAGTTGACTGAATCTGAATAAGTCCTGAAGTTCCAGTCCTAGAAATGTAAAGCCAATTCACAGGCAACCAGAGATTCTGCTCTACCAGGGGGGTTTCCCCTAGGAGGAATCTTCTTCTGCTTTGCTTGATAATCTTAATCCAGAAAACAAAGAGTGAATGAAAGTCGTCAGTAAACCTTGTCCACGACACACCGGGCTTTCCATTTGTGAGAGAATACCTAAAAACATGTTTCATTCCAAATCACAAAAAATCTGATGTCAAATACAATGGAGTCACGACCCAACACAGCAGTTATTCTTCAGAAAGCACATGTATTTGTTTTCTCCTTCGGGGCTCTGGCTGGATAATACAGCCCAGCTCTCGTTTTAGGGCTGTGGCACACCAAGACAAAGAGCAAACTCGACTCCCTCCACCACTGGGAAATACCACTCAGACTACAGCTGAATAGTGCCATGCTAACGCATTCTTATGAAGTCCTGGACATATTACGCTTTCCTAACACAAGCTCTGGCCTGGGGTGCCACAGCCTTTAAGTTCGGTTATCGTTGTCCATGTATCACAGTTTCACTGGCCTCCTCCGTCCAGTCGAAGGCAGTAGTGTGAAATTAAGGCAGCCGGTCCACAGCGTTGTCCCCAGCATGACACTCCGTTCCACTCGCACCTCTGAGTGTATTCCTGATTTAAAACATCAACACATATCAACACAATTCCTGTTCCCTACATACGCTACTTTGCAGGGATCACGACCAGCGGCTTTCCTCTTCTGGGTCTCCACATGAGCACCTGGGCGTCATTGGCGTTGGGTTTGCTCATGGCGTTGGGTGGAATGGGCTCCATTTGGCTTAGAATCTTGGGCTGGTCTTGATGGATGGGTCCAATCAGCCTGGCCCTGGAGCCCAGGGGCATCGTGGGATTGACGGCGATCTCCACTTTCATTCTCCACTTGATGGTTTGCAGGATGATCTTTTCGGTCGTGACTATGTTCAGCGCCACCAGCCACGTGGTGAAGCTCTGGTCACGCGCTATGTGCGTGAGCAGCGGGGTGTTGCTCTCGCTCACCGGCACCGCCCACGTCACGCTCGGGTAGAAGTTGTCGTTCATGCTGACGATGAGGCGTGATGGCTTAGAGGTCGGGCCTGAGATGGTCACCGTCTCGGTGGTGTTGCCGTACCACGGGTAGCTTACGCCGTCTGAGTCGCTTATGGCACTCGCCATGTCATCTCTCAGCTCCGGGAGCTCCCAGCTCGACCTGCAGGGGGCAGAGCGCAATGGTGAGAAGAGAAACGTAATGGAGGTTATCGGTAAACACCGGTGAGCTTCGTGGTGGGTTTGGAACCTACGTGCATAGCTGCCATATATTTACACTCCCGTTCAGAGATGCCAAACAACGTGCCGACATGTTATTGGGAGGTGGGTAGAAATCTGAGGAGAGCAGACTGACGTTAAACCCAGACAGAAGATTCAACCCAGACCTGTGCTGTGGTGTCAAATGGAGTCGGGTTTGGTCCCAGTCGTAGAGTGATCGAGGTTTTTGGCCCTGGGTGTATAATGTTTTCATGTTTACTGTTTTTCATAGACATTAAAATGTGTGTCTTTACATTTATTTCACTGGCATGTGCTTTCTCAGGGTGGCTCAAGAAGGCTGCAGTGACAACCGGAGCACCGGCTGGCCCGTGTGGATTAAGTGGAAGATAATGGACGGATGGCTAGATGGACATTACTGAGCTCTAAAACAGGCTATTTTTGATGATGAGTGTTATTTTGCCATAGCATATGACAAAACAGCCATTTTCCACTCGTGACATCCTTTTCTCACACTGTTACTGCTCTCCACACACCTGAGTCCACAACGGCTGACCATCTGCCTTTACACTACATCCAGCCATGTGTAATCAAACAACTAGGCACTGCTTGAGGTCGCTGTGACTGGTTCGGTTGTTGTTGAAAGCTTACGTTTGTTTGTTTTCCAACCCAAGGTTGTAATTCATTAGTAATTCATATCGGCCGAGCAATTAGTGAGTAATGAGCATGTGCACAGCTTTGTGCATTAAAAGATTCAGGACCCGGTTTCAGCAGGAGACGTCAGCTGGCGCGATCCGAGTCCTGGCGTCTCTTCATCAAAATCTGGTCCATCTGCTACCCACGCACACTCTCCGTGACTTCACTCCTACTCACACATGTCGGCGCTCACACATGTACACCTCCAGGCAAACGCACCTCCACATGAACAGATCCTGCGTGGAGGAACCCAATTAGGCAGTCATGCATGTGGGAGAGTGTGACTCTCTCTCTGTCTGTCTGTCTGTCTGTCTGTCTGTCTCCCTCCCCTTCTGTCTGTCCTTCTTTGTCTATCTGTCTGTCTTTCTCTCTGTCTGTCTCTCTGCCTCTCTTTGTGTGTGTGTGTCTGTCTGTCTCCCTTCCTCTGTCTGTCTTTCTTTGTATATCTGTCTGTCCCTCTGTCTGTCTTTCTCTCTGTCTGTCTCTCTCTGTCTCTCTGCCTCTCTCTTTTTGTGTGAATGCGAGTGTGTCTGTCTCTCTCTGTCTCCCTGCCTCTCTTTGTGTGTGTGTGTCTATCTGTCTGTCTCTGCCTCTCTCCCTCTGTCTGTCTTTCTCTCTGTCTGTCTCTGTCTCTTTTTCTCTCTCTCTTTGAGCTATTGGTGTTTTTTGGTTGTGTGTTTTGCATTTGCTATTTTGTTTTTGTGTGTGTGAGTGTTGTTTGAAAGCAGTGAGGGTGTGTCTGTGTGTGTGTGTGTGTGTCTGTCTCTCTCCCTCTGTCTGTCTTTCTTTGTCTAGCTGTCTGTCTCTTTGTGTGTGTGTGTCTGTCTCTGTCTTGTGTCTGCTTCTAGAATGAATAGTGCCGTAGTTATGTTCTTAAACTCGTTTGATTCAGAATGGAGTTTTTATAAACTAACAGTTTACTCCTGTTCAGCTTCTTAGTACCCCGGCGAAAAAAAAAGTCATTTTGTCATTTTGAATTCACCCCCCTTTACTATAGATAAAGACATTTATTGGGAATTGTCCCGGTATGACAAAATTGTTTCACCCATTCAAAAAATCCCCGTGGGGTGTAAATCACCCCTGATTAAACACCTTGTGTCCTTCAGGAGGCTCGTATTCATGGTGTTAAAAGAAGGCACTGATGAGCTCGATTTGGTGCTCAAATTGAAAGTTGAAATGCTTTAGATGTGGGCGGGTTGGACATCCTGTTTGCGCCTGCACAGAGAGGGTAAACGTGGACAGTGATGGGTCCAGGACTGGGAGTACTGGACAGTCAGGGAGTGCTAAAGCTATGCCTGTGATGGCTGTTGCTTGTTTGGACATGCAGGTTTCTGCTCCTGTTTCTGAAACTGTGATGGTAGAGCAGGATGAAGGTACATCAGATGAGACTGGTGGTGCTGTGGTACCAACACGTGAAGCTTCAGATGAGCTTGCTAAGGTGGGTGTAGCTGAGAAAGAGCCACCATATAATGCTGGGATACATTTTTTATTAATATTATATATAATGGGAAATTGCTGAGCAAAAAATGTAGAGCAAGAGGGTGAAGTTGAAGTGGACATGGAGGAAAGAGACTATTTTTAAGGTTCTGCCCTTTAATAGAAAAATGTCAGTTGAGGATAAAGGAAACAAGCAGGCAAAAACAGAGACTGGTATAGTAGAGAATGATGGATACGAGAGTGATTCATCAGAATGTAGCTCTCTTTCTGACTCGTCCTGGGCTGGGGGATCACTAGATGAGAATGCGCCAGTACGTTACTCGTCTGAAAAAATAATACAATTCTTGGCAGTTACTAAAGGAAAGAAAGGTGTGCGAGTTGAAGAGAGTTTCCCAGACAGTGCACAATTTATACATGATGTTAAGTCATTTATTAGAGAAGGGTTTTTTTTGTTTACTACATCAGAGACTCACAGGTTAGAGAAAATACTGACCAAACTCACCAAGGCTATAAATGAAGCTAACATGTAAAATGTTTAGCCTTTCTTTGAATGGTCTGGCTTTTGTGTTCATTGTTTTACGTTTTTAATATTTTATGATGAGGGAGTTTAAAATCGCCACACTTAATCTTAATGGAGCTAGAGACTGTGTGAAGAGGGTAAAATTTTTACGAGTTGGTTAAGCAGCAGTGCGTTGATGTTGTTTTTTATGCAGGAGACTCACGGCGATGCTAGCAATGCTGCTGAGTGGGCCAGAGAGTGGGCAGGAATAACCATTTTAAGCCATTTCGTCTCGTAGCGGTGGGGTCGTTCTTCTATTTTTATATGAGTTTTATCCCTCATTCTTATACTGTGGATGAGGTTTTAAATGGGAGGCTTTCAAAAGTGTGTGCGTGTTTTGAAAAGGATGTTTTTACTTTCATTTGTGTTTAGCCTCCGAATGGGGGGGGGGGTTGAGCGGATGCTCTTTTTAGACACACAGTGCTGACAGCTCGTAACCAGACTGACTTTTTAATTTTGGGTGAAGATTTTAACTGCACTGCAGAAGACATAAATAGGAACCACCTTGAACCACACACAGCCTCCCATAAGCGTTTGTGTGAGATGTTGGAGGCCCATGATCTCCATGATGTTTGGAGGAATTTGAATGGCTGCCAGAAGTAGTACACGTGGGCCCATTCCCAAGATAATGTTCTCTCACTGGCAAGACTGGATCGTTTTTATCAGATGTCACTTTTTACACACTGTTTTATTTCTCCAGTTGGCTTCTCAGACCACTGTATGGTCCAGTATACACTCACTAACTGTCAGATAAAGCCACAGAGCGCATAGTGCCATTTTAACACGGCCCTTTTAGACGACGCCAATTTTATTCAGTCTTTCATCTTTTTCTGGGATGTTTTTAACTCTCAGAAAGTGTATTTTTCCACAGTCCAGCGGTGGTGGGATATAGCCGAAGGTCGAAATTAGAATACTTTGTCAACAGTACACTCTCAATGTTACTAGAGCCAGAGCTCTTCAAGAGTTGGAAACTGAGATTGTGGAACTGCAAGATTTAACAGAGACCGCTGGAAATGAGGAGCACGCTAAAACTTTAAAAAGAACAAGGTCTGTTTTCTGCAACGTGCAGTACAGTACAGGGGGCGCTGGTCCACTCATGCTTCCAGTGTGCGCCGGAAATGGATGCTCCTTCTAAGTTTTTCTTTGGTCTTGAATGGAGTAACAGGCAGAAATGCACGCTGTGCGAACAGAATTACGGGATCTCACTTCTGATCCCACTGAAATTCGCAGGCGGACGGTGGGCTTCTACTCGAAGCTGTATGAGAGAGGGTGGGCAGAGGCTCAAGAGTTGGAGAACATCTTCTTCCAAAACCTGGCCAAGCTCACACGTCAGTCTGCTGCACTGTTAGACAGTGAACTCTCTCTTGGAGAGCTGTATGATGCTCTCAGGGGGGATGGAGAACGGTGCTCTCCCTGTGGAGTTATTTAAGGCCTTTTGGGCAGTGTTGGGTCAGGACGTGCTAGAGGTTCTGCTGAAGAGTGTACAGGAAGGAATGCTTCCCTTGAGCTGTCGCAGAGCTGTCCTGATCCTGTTACTGAACAAGGGAGACCTTTCAGAGCTTGCGTTGCGTCTCACTGCTCTGCACAGACTGTACTTTGCTCTCAAAAGCGTTAGCATCGAGACTGAAGTAAGTGATGGAGCAGGTAATACAACTGGACCAAACATACTGTGTGCCTGGCAGGTCAATCTTGGATAATGCATACTTGATTTGAGATTTATTGGATGTTTCCACGTTGCTAGGTTTAAAGACTGGTCTTATTTTTCTGGACCAAGAGAAAGCTTTTGATCGAGTTGAACATAAGTATTTATGGAAAGTTCTGAAGAAGTTTGGTTTTAACCCAGGTTTTTTTTGCCATAATTAAGGTTTTATACAGTGACATTGAGAGTGTACTTAAGGTCAGCGCTGTTTCATGTGCTGCTTTTAAAGTTTTTAGAGGTATCAGACAAGTTTGCTACCTTGTGGTATGTTGTACTCACTCGCTATAGAACCTTTAATGTGTAAACTGAGGGAAAGGATCACTGGTTTGCAGGTACCACAACGTACCACTCCTATACATGTTTCAGCTTATGCAGACGACCTTGTTGTGCTCATTAATAACGAGGACGATGTTGTTGTTTTAACGGAACTTTTACGTGATTTTAACATTTTATCATCGGCAAAGGTAAACTGGAATAAAAGTGAAGGCCGGGGGATTTAAGTATTTAGGGGTTTTCCTGGGTGACAATGATTCAATGAAGAAAAACTGGGTTGATATGGTCGAGAAGGTGAAGGGACGTCTTAGTAGATTTAAATAGCTGATCCCTCAAATGTCATATCGAGGTTGGATACTGGTTATAAATAACCTAGCACCATCTTCCTGTGGCACAAGCTGGCTTGCGTGGACCCTCCACCAGGACTATCGGCCAACCTTCAGGTGCTTCTGGTTAACTGGCATCTCCACTGGATACCTCATGGAGTCCTGTACCTGCCCAAGGGGGAAGGGGGGCAAGGCCTTGTCCACCTGGCCAGTAGGACTGCCACTTTCCACCTGCAGTTCATTCAGAGACTTCTCAATGGTCCTAAAGAACTGGTATGGAGAGAAGTAGCCAGCAGAATTCTATGCACAGTGGGAGGACTAGGACGAGACAGAACCCTGCTTTTAACGAAATCTCAACCCCTGTTTATTGCCTGTGTTTTATCGTGGACTTTTTAAAATATGGATTTTCTTCAATGTACAGAGACCTAAACGAGCCACTGGTCAGCAGGACTGGATCGAACACCCCTGCACTTAAAAAAATTCTGGTCTCTTCTGGAATCATCACACTGGGACAATTGGTGGACATTGCAGGGCCGGAACTCACTAGTGCAGAGCAACTAGCATCAGTTCTGGGGCTGAGGTCCGTACGTGTGGTGTCCCAGCTCCTGCATTGCTGGCAGTCTGCACTCACGTCAGAGGAGCGTATACAGGTGAAGGACTGCAGTGCAGGGGTGACAAGCCCCACAGAGGATGACCCGTTACCAGGTATTTTCATAACTTCAGTCCTGCATGACTGTTATGACCCCCTGCTGAAATGTAAGGGGGGCACTTCTATAAACCTAAGCATGGCATCAGGTAAATTGCTCTATAAGGCCTGTGTTAAAGTGCTGAATAAAAAGAAACTGAACAATAGCGCTGATACACCATGGCGTGATGCTTTTAAGTTGTGTGATAATGTAAAACCAGAGTGGAGAGCATTGCACAAGCCACCATTGAATAAGAAATTTGCTGACTTACAGTGGCGGATTTTACATGGTATTATCTCTGGAAATGCTTTTATCTCTGTTTTAAACCCTGAGGTTTTATCTGATTGGCCCTTCTGCTCCCAAAGGGAAACGGTTTTTCATACTTTTATGCACTGTTTTAGGCTGTGTGCCTTGTTTGATGTCTGTTTTCATGTCTCTTAATACAGCTTTTACTCATCAGACTTTTATTCTTGGTTATAAGTATACCAGGAGAGAGAGGTGATCAACCATCTGATCAACTTCATTCTGGGCCAAGCCAAAATGGTGATTTATATTAGATGTATGAACAAGATGACCCCGAATGGGAACTGTGAGGTGACTGGGATTTTCTCTTGACTAGTGAAATCAAGGGTTTTAATTGATTTTAAGTCTTATCAGTATATGAACGCTGTACAGCGTTTTAAAGAGATATGGTGTTATGCAGAGGCTGTTTGTACGGTAATGGAGGATGAGCTGTTTTTTGCTTCAGAAATCTGATGATGGTCACAGTCAATCTCAGTGATTTTAATTATTAGATTTTATGAAGACTAATGTTTCCTTTATTCATATTTATGTGTATAGTATTTATCCTTTAAACATGTGAATTGAATGTTCATAATAAAGGACCGTTAAAAGTTAAAAAAGGTCTCTCTCTCTTTCTCTCTCTCTGTGTCTCTGTCTGTCTGTCTGTCTGTCTGTTTCTCTCTCATCCAGTCTGTATTTATTTCTGAAACTGACTGAAGGAATCTTGGGTTTTACCATCACCAATATTGGGCTCCTGGTCTGTTTGAGCAGAGGTGGTACAGTGCAGTGAATGTCTTGTCCCTGGAATGTTCATCATGAAATCAGCCTAAATCAGAAGTTTGGGATAGAGCCATGGATTGGGAAAAACCGGGGATCCCCTCACATAGGGAAGAAATGAACTGGAATGTGTTTTATTATTTCTTATATATTAGGATATTATTATTATTATTATTATTATTATTATTATTATTATTATTATTATTATTATTATTATTATTATTATTATTATTATTCCTGACTCCTCTTAAAGTTGTGGTGTTACTTGGATCTATTTGTTTACCTTAGGCAATGTAAAACCCAAATCCGAAAAGTATGGAAAATGCATATTGAGAAACAATGTTTCAAGTGTTTTTCTGGTCAACTCCAGATGACGTCCTGAAGGCAGTTATTGTCGCTCTAAAATCTTGATGTACTTTTCTGCATTAATGCTGCATCAGAGAAGTGTAAATGAACTTTACGATGAGCCCTGACCCGACCCCATACCATGATAGAACCTTTTTTGGACTTTTGGACTCCGTCTGGGTGGTCCTTTTTTCATCTTCGGTCCGGAGAAAAAAAAAATCTGTAATCCTGATTGGTCTGGGCACAATCCCTGTTTCCATGGTAAAGGTCCATCCTAGATGCCTCAGAGCCCAAAGAGGTGGGCGGAACTTCTGGACATACATTCAATACATGAGGCTTCTTTTTTGTACAGTACAGCTTTAGGTGGTGTTTGTGAATGTAACTGTATTTAATGACGGTTTATAATGTGTGCCATCTGAGGGAGTAAGAGAGATCACCCCTTTTCAGCTTAGATTTGTACCCTTACCCTTTATCCTGAATTTCCTCCAGATTCTTTTGAATTGTTTAATGATATTATGCTCTGGAGATGAAGGAATATGTAAATCTCTTCCCGTCTATCTTTGAAGAACATAATTTTTAAACATTTAATAATTTCTCACACATTTGTTGATAAAATGGTCATCCTCTGTCCATCTTTGCAGTCTTTCCTGGATTTCTCCTTTTGTAACAAATCATGCTTACAATCTCCTGTTGACATCACAACATTCTTTTTTCTATTTCATTTCCCAAATTGCCCTGTCCCAACTTTTTTGGAATGTGTTGCATGACTGAAATACAGGAATGGATGTTTATAAACAAATGTTTGAATTAATAAAGTTAAACATGCTGTCTGCAAGTAAAGTCAAAGTTTTTGATTTCTGAGTTGTAAATCCAGAAGTTTGACCGTTAAAACTGGTACTGTGACATCACTGGTCATGAACTCACCTGCCGATCTCTCCATAGGTGTTGTAGAATTCCATCTGAGTGCACGCCTGGATCCACCCAACCACCCAGGTCTCGTTGCGAGGGATAGGCGGCATGATCACCCTGGCTGAAGCCTTAAAGTACGGCGTCTTGTAGCGAAGCACTATGGGTGAGTTCTCCTCGATCAGCGTGGGACACTGGTCGATGCTTGCCGACATGTCGCACACAGTGATGTTCTCGCGCTTGACACGTGACTTGCAGCTGAAGCTCTGGATGCAGCCCATGATAGAAAGATGTGCTGAGAGCCGGCCAAGGGACAAGCATTAGGGGTAGCCAGGGTTCACCACAACACCAAATTTCACACGTTGCACTTCTCACACAACCAGTGATTTGAAAGGATATCCCAGTCAGGACGAGTATAAATCAGGGGTGCACAGTGTTTCAGAAGATCCTCAGATAGCTTCTAGGCCCTTGTGGCACAAAATCAGGGTTGCCAGGTTGAATTGACAGTTTCACCCGTAAAACTGGATAAAAAAAATGCTGAAGGCAGTTTCAGAAGTTTGCAAAATGTCATCCAAGGCTTGCTCAGTAAGGGCTGTGGACCTGGGTAGTTATAAAGTTGCTTTAAGACAATGCTCTGTTGTAAAAAGCGCTATTAAAAACACATTAGAATTGATATAACTGGCCTGTCCACATGGTTTTTTCTTAGTTCTAAACGTTTGGTCTCCTGGATGCCAGGTCTATATGCTCAGCTTTCAGTCCCACTGAGTTGATATACCAGCAACGATTGGCTTTTGCAATTCCTTTAATCCATTTTTAAAATTTATTTTTGCAAAGTGGCACTGCCACCATTAAATTATACCAAATTTATCCTTGATACTGAGTGGAGTCGAGTCCATAGATCCTCCCAACAAGGATTCGTCTCTAGTTCTAGTAGTTTGTACTCCTAGATGTCAGGGATTTTTTTCTGTGCTGCCAATCTGAAAGCCTGACATTCATCTTTGCAAAAAGTGTCAATCAATGCATTATTGATTGCTGGCATAAACATCATCATCAATATAGTTTCCATTACATATCTGTTTTTAAACTTTCACAGTTCAATCCAAACTGGTCCAGAATCCATTCACTGCTGACAGTAGACCAGTGTTTTGATGAGTGTCTCCTCTCAACAAGGATTCCTCTTTGCCACTAGATGTTTGGGTCCTTGAATGCTTTTTGGTCCCAACATGAATCTTTGCAAATAATATTAACACATTTTATGAGCTGACAACATCCATAAAGTCATAATCTTAGCTGCTCCAGGTGAGTTTTGTTGCACTGTGGGATCCAAACAGAAGATCCCAAAAGAAAATCAGTCTTTAGCCATGAACATCAAACTAGCACAGCAGATCACAATTCAAACAAATCAGACGTGTCGGTTTGTGTAGCTGTAAAGCCTCCCTTTAGCCCCGGGTTTCTTTCTAGTCCGCGTTATCATGTCACTAGCCGGAGGCCGAGCAGCTCGTGGCTTCATGCGCTCCAGAGAACCAACGCGACTGTGATCAGTTTCATATCCTCTGAAGCGCCAAAGCCGGAGATGATGCCGTCGAGTCCGTTCAACAATCCGCAGATCTGAGCGTAAAAACACAAACCAGGCATCATACCTAACATATTCTGACACGACACGGCAAATTCCACTTTAGAAGCAACAAAAATACAGGGAAATGTCTAAAGCTGAGCTCGTTGTTTCCCAGTAATCGCGCTTTTCCCGGATCTGCGGGCGCTGTTCGCTTCTCACTGGTGCTGAATGGACGAGCAGCAGTGGAGGGGCGCGCTCCCGTGGTGTGCGCGCACACGAGTGTGTATTTACCTTTTCGGATGTACCCGTAATCAGAGGACCCGGAATCTCGGGTTTGGGTTGTACTTGGAGCTGTCGTTTTATCACCTGATATCGGCTTACAGATGATGTTTGGTTATGATTTTTCTGTTGCTATGCAAAAACCTGTCAAACCTCCCAATTAATGGATTTTAGTGGACCAGACAAAAGAACCAGTGTGTGAGCACGGTTTCCTAACTGAGATATGATCTCTAAATCTTTCAGGAATTTAAGCCTCCTACTTTTGTGCATTACAGCTCAGCGCCCCGTGTTGCCAGGTCTTTTGTTTTTTACTCTTTTTAAAAGAATGTTTTTTTACATTGTCTAAAACGCACTTGACTTCAACTTTCTATTATGTTCTATTATCTATAGCCAATCCCAGTGGGGATCATGGGAAGCAAAAACTCCCTAAACATTATAAGGAAGAAATCTTTACTGGACCAAAACTCAAACCGGGACCAAACCTTCTCGAGCGGCCTAGATGATTTATGTAAGAATTCATACAAGTTACCTAATGAATGATTATTTTATAGTAATATTTTAAATAAACTGAAGATAAGTTTAAAAAACAGCAGAGATAATGTAAATGCAATAATTACAATAAAGAATTATTATACTGTATGTATGTATCATTATATTTGATTTGATTATTATATTTTAGTATTATCTACTAAATGAAATACTGTATTTAAAATTCAGAGGCCGTGAATAAAGATCTAAGAAACGAATGTTGAGCTATGAATAAGTTCTAACGTCAGCCTCTGAAAATCCTGTGGGTTCTTAAAACTGTCCTTAGACACCAGACAGTTCACATATACATAATATTTTATATTTTATGACACTAGCTGATCTCTTGCTATGCATAGCATGTCAAAGATTTCTATTTCTATCTTTTTTTATTTTTCTATTAATTTTATTATTGATGTAAATTATATTATATATTTAATTTTACTGTTACTACAACTTAATTATTCAGTTTGAGTCTTGGTCCTCCCAAGGTTTCTTCCTTCTTTATTCAGGGAGTTTTTCCTTTCCACTGTGACAATGCCCCATTATAAAAAGCGCTATAGAAATACATTTGATTTTGACTACCCTGGCTAATGACGGAAATGTAGTTACCAAAACACTGGACCACGTACAGGCATACACACCCACCTTCACATCTGAATGACAGAAACCTAGCAGAAGCAAATCCTTGTGACACCTGCTGACAGAAAAGAGAATCGCAGTCTTGAAAGGTCGGGAACAGGGCAGCATTCTACTTTTTTCCATTTTTAGAAAAGATACAAAGATGAGAATTAAATTAATGTAAAATTCAAAGTCAAATTTATTTATATAGCGCTTTTCACAATGGTGCATTGTCTCAAAGCAGCTTTACAATCTTACATTATCTTAAAAAGCCAATCCCAAATTGAGCAAACCTAAGGTGACAGTGAAAAGGAAAAACTCCCTGAAAGAGGAAGGAAGAAACCTTGGGAGGACCAAGACTCAAAAAGGCAATCATACTCCATGGGTGGCCCAGATGTACAGCAGAACACTGTACTAAAAGTTTTCCTTTTGTGTTTTAATTCATATTATTCTTTAAAAACACTATGTGCAAAGTGTCTAAACTACAGTAACTAATACACGACTGCAGATTAATAGGACCACAGGAACAGAAAGACCAGAGATAGATATTTGGACAGGTCATTCTCAACGCAGCAGTGAAACGTTTAGCTTAGATAGTTTACTATATTTGTTTTTGTCCTGTGATTCTTTAATTTTTTGCGCAGCACGGGCAGGGGCAGGTCAGAGAAAAAAATCTCATTATTTATCTTAAGGTTAGGATTAGTCATAGGCATAGTATTAGTGAGCTTTGTAAAAGGCTTACTGTGTGTGTGTGTGTGTGTGTGTGTGTGTGTGTGTATTGCTACCATATAAAGCACTATGCTGGAATTCCAGTAATAAAACGTTCTGTGAATTAAATCTGGCAAAGGTTAAACCACTTCATCTTTAGACCACCCCGTGTTTAAAATCAAACGTTCATTCTACAAGGCTCAAACTTTTTTATTATAGATGCCTTTTTTCCTCGTCACCATAGCAACGACCAGCAAAGCTATGAGGATTGTCATTACTTTGATGTGATGGAACTGCCATCTTAATATTTTGTAAACAAGAAATACATCCAAAAATAAATGAAGCAGAATCTAGAAGAAGGGTCCAACAGAATGAATCTGCAGCTACATAGCGAATGTGTTTGAGGTTACGGATAAACAGAAGGTACAAATTCCTCAAATTTGTCAGTGACTTTCCCATGGAATCACAAACCTTTTCTCTTTTAATCCAGGCTCCCAATTTGGGGCTCTGTTTTGGTCGAGGTTAACATATTTCAACCCCAATTAAGTTGGAACGGTATGGAAAATGCTAGCTCGAAACCCCACAGTGTTCCTTACATTACCATTGTCGTATTTTATGTTTCAATTTCACCTCTTGCTCTCTGTTAGGGACGTACACGTTGATCGAGACCGAGACCGTTGAGCGAGAGTTCGTAGCTGCGTCCCTGAAAGTGCTAATCGCTTTAAAAACGTGCGGCTTCATCATCAGAATCATCAGGCAGAACGATTAGGTCACAGCGTGACACCTGTACAGAGCTGTCAGCATCAGACTGGCCACCCAGAGCTTCCTTCTTTCCTCCGTTCTTGTCTCTCACATATGGACATGTTTGGCACCCTAATTGATGCCTTGCACCATGTAACCATGACAACTGGAGGAAACAGACTGTCGTCACGTGTCAGATGTTTTCTCGCCTGTGTCACATTGTTTCACAGCTAAGAGGCACGAATGAATTTTGGATCGTTCATGCCTGGGGAAAAAAAGGTTCCTTCAGGGTTCTTCAGATGCTAAGCGGTTCTCCATAAAGCATTTTTCAGAAGGAACCCTGGTTGAAGTTTCTGTCTGTCTTTGGTTTACATCTTCAAATGTATTTACTGACAGACTTATATGCATTTAGGCAGCTCAATGCATTTAGGTTTGTAGATGAGGTTATGAGAAGACAGCTGCAGAAGAACGTATCTGGATGCACAACACATCAAACCTTGAAGCAGATGGGCTCCAGCAGCAGAACAAGGGTTCATGTCATGACAACTGAAGCTACAATTCAAACAGATTCACAGAAATTATACAGCAGATACTTGGAAAAAACGTTGTCTGGTCTAATGAGTCTCCATTTCTGTTGCGACATTCTTATGTTCTGGTCAGAATTTGGAGTAAACATCATGAAAACCTGGATCCATCCTGCTTTGTATGAACAGTTCAGGCTGCTGGTGGTGAAATAATGTGGGGGATTGCCTTGGTTCACGTTGGGCCCCTTAATACAAACTGAGCATCGTTTGAACCCCACGGCCTACCTGAATATTGTTTCTGACCATGTGCACCCCTTTATGATCACAGTGTATCATCTTCTGATGTCTATTTTCAGCAGGATAACGCTCCATCATCATCATCATCATCATTGTGATCATCATTATCACAAAGCTCAAATCATGTCAGACTGGTTCATAAACATGATAAGGAGCTCACTGTAACTCACCAGATCTCAGTCTAATAAGAATACAGCTTTGGAAAGTGGAGGGTTGAGAAAATCTGATCATGAATGTGCAGCTGTTAATCTGCAGCAACTGTATTAAAATAATAATAATAATAATAATAATAATAATAATAATAATAATAATAATAATAATTATTATTATTATTATTATTATTA
>JAUZST010004869.1:0-15983 GCA_034779995.1 Parotocinclus haroldoi
CCTTAGTTTTTTGTTTGGTGTTGGTTTGTTCTTTTATGTTTATTAGTGGGTAGGGTTTGTCACACCATAGCCATGTTAGGTCTGTTTGTGTTTCAGTGCTTGCTGTAAGTTTTGTGTGGCTTTTTAGTGCTGTTGCATAGGTCTTTGTAAGTTGAAAAGAGGGGATTTGTTCAACAGGTTTTCGAGCATCAGGATAGGTTATCTTTTTGTTATGTTTTACCTTTTGGATTTCTCTTTCTTTGTTCCATACTGGGCAGCTTTTGGCAGCTGAGCTGTGATCTCCTTTGCAATTAGCACATTTTGGTGGTTTTGGTGGGAAACGCACCCCTGTACGTATAGCACGTATATGTTCTTGTGTTTTTGTTTTTTTTCTTCTTCTTTCTTTTACTGTCATTCATAATAGGTGTTAATAGGTGATAGGTGATAATAAAAGGACCAATTGGAAGCATTGCCGGAGGGGCGGGGAAAGGCAGAAGCAACTACGTTAGATTGAGACGGGCAGTCGGTCGGTCGGTCGGTCAGTCGATCGGTCAGTCAGGCGGGCGGGCGGGCGGTCGGTCTATCGATCGATGTTTGGAGGGACTGATGTTTAGTGGTAAAATGCTGTCCTAAAACTATTCTCAGTATGTTGCAGAATGTTTGCAGAATATCTGCCTCCTACCTCTCATGTTTGCATCAATGTGTGGACAGGCAAGTTCTGGGCGCTCCTATACATCTCCCGTAGTTCATTGTTTTTTTTTGTTAAACACATTAGGTAAGGGGCAGGTGCTATGGATGTATTTTGTTGAGTTAGGTTTAGTTTTGGGTTAGGTAGTTCACTTTAGAGGTTCTTTTTCGTTCTTTTCTTTGGCACTGTCCGTTGTCCACATTTCTTTTTTTTGGGTTTGGTCTTGTTCGACATATTTGTATATTGTTGTATGTTTGTATCCTGATGTGAAGTAAACTGGTGAACCATGTTGCTATCATTTAAGTGGTGGTTGTCACTCCTTTCATTTCCCCATGAGGAGAGTTAGAGTTAATGTTACTTGTTTTTTCTTTTACCTCTGGCATATAACATCATCTTAACATCTTAAAGAAAAACGTAACACATGGTCATTTATTTGTTCATTCATTTTTATACCTACCTAATAGATTTCAGGGTTAAGTGGTGCTTTGGACTAATACTGGGCACAATGCATAAACCAGGGCCCAATCCATTGCAGTGTACACAGACACAATATCCTGGTGAGGGTCACTGGGGAAGCATAGGGCAAAAGTTTATGCTATGGAATGTGGAAGTAAACTGGGGTGCCCAGAGAGAACCCACACAGACGTGGAAAGAACATGGAAATCCTAGTTCTTTTGAGCCAATATTTTCTTTAGATATATTGCTCCATTAATGTTGCACATGTTGCTGTTGAAGAGACCAATGTATAATAGTGATTTACTCTATTATTTCTGAATGATAGCAATAATGAACTGCTAATTACAGGAATACAATATAGTTCAGAAAGGAATTACCTCTTAATAGCTTCATTTCTCTATCATGACCGATGCACCAGCTTGCTGACTGTTGAAACTTCAACATGCTAACACCAATTACCATGTTACCTCAAAAAGAACATTGTTTCCACTATAGACAATAGTCAATGCTTGCCTTCATTTGTCTTGATGTCTGGGTCCAGTTGATCCATACTTGAGTCTCAAAAGGCAATTCTAGGCATTTACAGCCTTGTATTTTACATTTGTACTGTGTAATTGTAGATATTTTTGTATAGTTACTAACAAAAAGAGATCCTAGTACTATTAAAAGTATATTAGTTGGGATACTGTGTTTATACTCTATAGACATTATCTATTTCAGTGAACAAATCAAGTCTGTCTTGTATATACAATCCACACAGTAACACAAAAACCTTTGTGACACTGAATGAATATGCACCAGGGACACTACAAATGGGCTGTCATTATTGCTGTCAATTCTGCATCTTTTCACACTCCTACGCATGTTCCTGTGTGTTTGAGTGTGTGCTAGTGTCTGTCTGTGTAATGTGCTACTGTCACAGATGAAGTTGTGCATTACAGTTCTAGTAACAGCCACTGATAGCGCAAGCCCACAAATTTGCCTTCTTAAATTGTCATGACTCCTCATATACAACGGCTGACTTAATTTATTCTTTATCTGAATACTGTTTTCAATATGTAAAAATAAACCTGGCTCTGTCTGAGCTTACAGAGTACGAAGAGAGACGCTGTAGACACCGGTGTAAAGCTGGCGTGTATGGCAGAGAAATGCTTCATTGTGTCATTTTCACAATTTCATGCCTGCCTTCCAAAGGTCACGGACCACACATTTTCTGCTGATTGCTGCATTTGCCCTTTGCAAACTGTTTACTACTTAAACAAGATTAATAATAACTAAATGTCCATCACTCAGTCTTAAAGTCCAAATGGTTTGCCCAAGGTATCTAATCCTTTTTCATTAGGAATCCACTAACGGCGTGTCAGCAGTGCTAATTTAGATCATTTAAGTCAAAAGAATTGCCAATACAGCAAGCACATTGCCGCAGGTGAATAATGCAACTGCCTGATGTTATCGGTTTCATTGAACTTTCTTTGGAAAATTCCCAGTGGAACTTAGAGGCTTGTCTTTTACATAATTTGGTGTAAATTGTTGTTTTATAGCAACATTTTAAAAGGGACTAAAGCTTTTGGCAGAACTACAGTGTGCTTGGTACGGTCATTTCCTTAACTTAAAAAAAAAAATCTTGACAAAATAATGATGTGTGTATTAAAAGATTGTCCAGTTTGTTTATTTTAGGGTATTTATGTCAGTTATTTTACATGTCATTTAATGTCACCCGAGACTGGATAACTTTCACGCCTGGCTACTTCGCTTGCGTGCGTTGATTGTGCACACCTGTCCTGGATCAGTGAGGTCTACTTATAGGCTTCACCTATGTTCAAGCTGTGCGAAGCTTTCTCTGTTACACTTTTTTTATTATTTGGATTATTTTCACTTGAAGAACATGCCAACTCCACACAGGTAGAATCCAAGCTGGGACTCAAACTTGGGATCTCTGACACTTTGATGCGATAGCGCTAACCACTGTGCTACAGTGCCAAAAAATGCTCATGACTGACATACGTAAATGTTAACTTGCAAAGCAGAACATTCTGTAGGGCTATTCCAGCTAATGCATCAGCTAGTAATAGTTAGCAGCTAATGTATAGAGCATTGCATGAATGTTTGTGAACCCATTAGAAAATGTATTACACACAAAAAAGCCCTTTGTGTTTTTAAAAGACTTTGCACTAGATTTAGGAACATGACTGTGAGGTTGGCTTCAAATGTTAGACAATTTCTCCCTCAATTTTGGAATGGCAGTGCATTTTCTAGGTAAATGATAAACTCAAGGTTCTGTGAAAAAAAAAAAAAAAAAAAATAAAATAATTATATATACACACACACACACACACACACACACACACACACACACACACACACACACACATACACATACATATACATACACACACATATACATACACACACATATACATACACACACACATACATACACACACACATACATACACACACACACACACACATACACACATACATACACACATACATACACACATACATACACACATACATACAGTACAGAACAGAACCAGTAAGCAAGCACAGAGTGGATTTTTTTTTTTGGCTGCTGATAAACTTTTCTCCCGTCATGAATATTGCCATGCCATTAATAATTTACTACTTTAAAAATAACCTTGTAAGTAGCAAACAAATGGCAAATACTAAGCATTGAGTAGGCAGGTATTTTATTTAGAATAGACTTTTTACATTCTATATTGCTTGCTAGTTATTTATAATTTATTTAAGCCATTTATAATTGCATTTTCCAAACATTAAGGTGAAAAAACATTACCAGCAGTTATACAACACGCAAGCCAAAGCCCAAAAAAACACGGTAAATCTTTTTTATCTAAGGGAAACTGTGCAGCAAGATCAGGTATACTAAGAAGGATTTTAAGCTCCTGTTTTCTTTTGAATGCAATGTTAGGCCCTAATGCACCCACTGTAATTACTCTTGCAGCTCTGCTGTTATGGTGAGCTATTCACTTTGCATCATTCAGTACATATAATTTGAGTCTGCTCTTAAAATATTTACTTAAGGATTCTCATGTTCTGACATGCTGAAATATATGTTCTGTAAGTGCAGTGCAATAAAGCCCCCAAATCAAACACCCCATCTGCGATAAATCATGTTCCCTGAGACATATAATTACTCTGAATTGGTTAGATCAAAGATGACACATCAGCGGACAGAGAGTCACATCCATCTGAAAGCTTGACACACATAGTGATCATCCATCATTCTTTCAAGGAGCTTGCAAATGTCATGAAGTCATGAAGATCTCTGGGGACAGCCTCTCCACAGATCTGCTTACTTGTATGATAAATGAAACCACATATACTTGACTTTTAACCTTGTCACAAATGTGGGTTGGCAGAATAAAAACTAACAGCGGCAAGATGCAAAACAATACTTCATGCAGAAGCATAACTATAGCTAGAAATCTACTAAAATAAACAGCAACATTTCAGGTAACATTCTCCAAAGGAGCCTCAACATGTGCATGATTTGTTGTAGGAGAGTTCATTAAAATTGTCATTGGAATACAACAAGAAGAGAAGGCAGATGAGGAGCATGGCAATGATACGTGGTGGAGAGAATAGCAAATTATAAAGCTAACAACTCTAAGCCAACTATGTTATTTGTTTCTAAACTTGGGTGGAAGAAAGATATTGTGCATAGTATCAGATGAGCAGCAATAAGTAGTTGAATACTTAACGTCTGAACTTGATGACTTGGCCACATATTGTCTAGTGTTAGCCAAGTAGTCAGTTAATGTACAGTGTATTACACTGCTCAGAATAATTTGCTTAGGGGGTATTTCAAAATGAATGCAAATCAATAAAAATAAGCATTTGATGTTTATTTATTAAACAAGAAAATCAGTGAAGCAAACGATAAGCCAAGGACAGTTGTTCTACAATGCAAAAACAGCCATTATTTGATTGGTGAAAATGCACTATACAAGAGGCTGAAAGTGCCAGAGAACCCGAGCTTTCCCTAATCTTGAAAGTGAATATCCTGCAATTTCCCAGCCCCTACCAGACATACCTAGAAGAATTGATGCTGATTTGAAGGCAAAGGGTGGCCACACTAAATATTAATTTGAGCTTTCTTTGGTTAATTTGCTTTGCATTTTAATCAGTGACAAAAATTACCTTTGAAAACACACACACACCCCACACCCACACTCTAGCTCTACTTGCATAGAAAAACAGTTTACTGATAGCCCTCTGATGGTTCACAAGGATGAAGGGGCATATCATGCTTGATTTCAGTCATTTTAGTTGAGAGACATTGGCTCTTGTTGTGTATCTACTTCCTGTGCATTGCCATTTATTAATTATCTGTGATGTTGACCAATAAAAAGTGTGGTGAGAATATGTTTTCTCCCCAATGGAAGTGGATATATTTCCCCCCCTCAGACTGTATTGCTTGTGACGTGGTATGTAATTCCACAGAGTGACATAACCTTATATATTATTGTGTGGCCATTAAGATGCAGGCCAACACTTTCTCTTAATCTGATTAAGTAATTAAACGATGTTTACTTCGGCTTAAAACACCAACTGTGTAATTCAAATTTTTTATTCATTAGGGTGGCAGTTCCCAAGAGAAAGGGGCTTGATTGAAATCAAAATGAAAGGTCCAAAAAACAAACCCAATGGCCCATTTATTCTTTTAAGGTTATTTTTTGTACATTTATTGTGCAGTTTGAGAGTAACCATTCAGTATATACTGGCAGTATATAGTTTCAATTTCCATTATTTTTTTCTTTTTAAGACCTCATGAGGTATTGCTCAATTGAGTATTTCTGACTAAGTAAACAAAGAGATGATAAAGATTGATGCATGTTTAATCAAAGGCAGGCAGTATTGCTACCATTTCTGTAAACCATTGCTACTACGGTACTAAAGCTTACCAGGATAATTAAATTTAGCCGTTATGGTTGTACATATTATATTGGAATTGAGATTGATGGACATTTTTTTCCCAGTCCAGTAAGACATTAATTTTCCAATTTATGTTTACTAAAAAAAGCAATTTACCATGTGCTTTCAAACAGGTCATGTGACCAAGTCATTATAATCATGATTTGGTACAAAAGCAGTGTCCAGAAAAGACTGAGTCTTTGGGAAGCAAGTTGGGCAGAGGATATTCAGTGCTGAACAAAGGTGTTGAGTGTTTTAGGCATTTCAATGATTTTCAATGTTCCTCAAAGAAAGACTGTAATGGATTTCCATATTTCAGTCCCAACTTTTGCTAATTTGAATTGTTTTACATTTTTCTAACAAATGCTTAACGTTGCTCTAAAATGTCAATGTACTTTTATGGATTAATGCTGCAATCACAGAACTGAAATTGACATTTGCCAAGGGCACAGACCCAACCCCATTCCATGAAAGACTTTTGGACATTGTGCTCTGAAAAAAAAGGACTATTATCAGCAACATGTCCTTTTTAAAAAAAAAAAAAAAAAAAGACTGACACTTCTGACCACAGTACGTGTTTCCACTGTGTAATGTTTTTTTTTAAAGATGCAACAACTTGAACCAACCATTCCTGGTTGTTGTTTTTGTAATAAATGAAGATTATAATTATCATTAACGTTACCCGTCTGGATGTCTGGACTGTTCAATCCTTTTTTTAATGTATAGCAGTCCTAAAATGCAGGAGTGGATGGTAATTAAATTAAATTAAGATGACCAAATAATGTTTCAATATTTCAGGTTCATACTATTTGTAATTAAATAAAACCTATTTATTTACATACCATTTTTGATCTTTACATTTGAATACATGTGGCTCCTGTCCTCGAGTTTCAGAACTGCAGCTGCCACTGACCTGCCTACCCTGGCCTGCCCTTTGACTCATTAAACTGTTATTGGATGGGTGAGATGTACCTGATCTAAAGATCCACTGTCAGAGTTTCGTGATGATCTGGTGTACTGGGTTTCTGACATCATGCCTCTCACATATGACCACTCAGGTTGTTGAGGATGGGAGAGGTTGGTCTCTAACGAGAGCCCTCTTGACCGTGTTTTGCTTCAAAATTCAAATTTAGATTTATTTATATTGATATATATTTTTTTTTATTTTGGAGCATTGTCTCAAAGCAGCTTTACAATAATATATTATCTCAAATGGCCAATCCCAAATTGAGCAAGCCTATGGTGCCAGTGGAAAGAAAAAACTCATTACGTGAAAAATATTATGTGACCCTATTGTACCAGGTAGGCGTCTTTTCCAGGGACCCATCTACACCAACAGATGTAGCTCGAATTGCTGCCAGTAAAGATAGCAGTTTGTTCAGCTGAGGCACTGCACTGTAAAACAACGTACTAACAAAATGTACTAACAAAACAATATTAAAGTTAAACACAGAAATGTTGAAGGTTATGTTAATCTGAAACAAGGAAATACAATGAGTCTGTTTTATTTGCAGCATAAGAACAATAGAAATGGTCAAGTAATTTTACCAAGCAAATACCAAGAAATGTGTTGCAGTTTGCCTTTTGACTTCACACGATGGGACTGAGCTCCCAATGATAAGTGACAGTGTATATCTCAAAATACTGTAGCTGTCAATCAAAATGTAATTCATCCTCTTGACTGATCTTCCAATTATCATGCAGAAGCTCGTGTCCAGGCCAGCCCACAGCTCCATTCACCTCAATAAAATGTTAACACCACTGTACATAACTGACCACTTCATTTTTTGACATTTTAGGGGAAGTTGAGCTTCCCTTGCAATCGCGGGTGCACAAAGTTGTTTTTTTGCCTGATAAAACAATTTGTTATTTAAGGCATTAAAATGTTAATGCTGTAAATCATTCTAAAATTCCTCCAGCTTAATAAAGTCTTTACACTTGTATAACTGTATAAAATCTACCAACTGGCTGTTGGTAGATGCACCAGTGAAGTCAGACAACCTCTTTTCATTCTCAAATCAGGCTAATCAGTGAATTAGCTTTCAGTGGAGATGCTTAAACTCACAGTGGGTGCTGATAATAAGATTTGTCCTTGGGAAATAGTTTTCTGCAAAATTCTGAGAGCTGATAATATTCTTAGTGCGATGTAATGACCTGCCCCTGCCCTTTTAATTCTTCTGTGTGACTCACTGTGGGTAATTTTTAGACCATTTTTAGACCGTTTTTCTTATTATAGCAATAAGCCAATTAATTTAACCAGCTTCATATTTTTGATGATAAACTCCTTGTACACACAGCCTTAGGTCATAAAGTAGCACAACAACTGTAATTGAAAGGTTTGTTTATCTGATGCAGCCGATGTATTACACAACAGAAAATGATGACACATTTTACAAAGGTCTACAGTTGAATATACACTATAATTCATTGTGTTCTATAAAGATGAATGTGGTAAAAGTGCAACATGTTAATGTGAATAAATGCCAATAATTAAATGCCAATAAATTAGCTCAAGTAACTACATTGGTAACTACTGCAAGTGTATCACATCCATATTTTACTAATTCACACTATACCTGTTTGTCTTTTGTCTTGTACTGTTGAACATCTTAAGACATATTTGCAGGTAGAATGGGACAATATTACTTGGCACAATAAATCAACTGTTATCCTCTTTGCCATGTTCTATTTTGAATTAGTTTGATTTACTTCCCCCCCATAATCTATAATCTTGCAGCCACCCACAGGAGAGGTTCTGGACTTGTTGAACTGGGGCATACAGAATTTAGAGACCTGAGGAATGGATCTAGAATTCAGTTGCTTTATTGTATACAAAGTTAGCCTCTAAATGTTATATTAAAAATGAATATAAAAACATAGCTACTTTCAGTATAGGATCATTTAGAATAAATCAGCCCCTGGAACAACTCACGCATTCACGTAGAGAATGAAAAACTATTAAAACACACAGCGAAATTAACCCACTTCAGCGCACACCAACACGTGCCTTTCACAATCTAATTACACACAAGCACTGCACTCAAAAAGTGTAAGTGATTTCTAAAGGTTGATAAAGCTAAAAGATCGATATATACTAAAACACAAATGGCTAAGATAATGGCTAAGATAATGACTCGATGGGCGGCAACAGGAGTCACCCGGTAAGCGCAGTTCAATGGTCAGTTATATAAACAAGGGGAGAAAAGAAAGGGGAAAGCGAACACTTGCGTTCCGTTGCATGTGGCTCAGTTCACGGTAGCGCTTGACTAGCAGTCCTCTAGGTGCAAACGAGGGTGCTTCGACCAGGCCTCCCCAAAGAACGCCAACGCCGGCGTCTCATACAACAACACTTACATCTTGTCCAGCGCACCTGCCCGACCTCATCAGGACCCCAACGGTGTCCCTTACATTGCCAGAGGTCTTTAGCCCCGTGTTCATTTCCATTTCCCCGCCCACTCTCCGTTCACTGCAATATCATAGTAGTTAACACTACAGATTTGTTTTATTAATTGCATTATATTTGTCTAGGCTAACAATACTGATGTAATTGCTAGTTTAATTAGTTCATTTGCTTTACTGGAGAATGGTTTAAGCAAGTTATATGGTTAGTGTCAAACCAAAATATATAGCTATAAGCTATGTATAAGTATATATAAGTATAAGTATATATATATATATATATATATATATATATATACATATTTATAGATACAATTAATACATTAAAAAACCCAAAAAGAAACAGGTTCTGACAGAAAGTTTATGCCAATATAAGATAAGGTAGTATAATATAAGGTAGCTTTAAAGAATGCATTTGCCTTAGTGGTCTACTCTGGACTTCATCGACTATCATAGATCCTTAGCTTTATTAACATTTGTGAATGTCCATTAACTCAGGGGAAGAAAAAACAATGTGGTTCCAAGGTGGAGGTTGATGCCTAGGGTTTCGTTTGGAAGAAATATTTAATGTTTGTTTTTGCGTTACCAATAACACGGCAAAAGACAGAACTGAAAATGAACATTAATTCATTCACTGTCTTAGCTGCTCAACCCTGGACAAGGTTGTGGGGAAAGTTGGTGCCTCGTCAGCAGCACAGGGTGCAAGGCAGGAACGACCCTAGGCAGAGCGTCAGAAATTGCCAGTTAACAGTTGCCTAGAAAAACCTCCTAGCTCCTAAAAACTTATATCTAGGGGTTTAGGCTTAAGAGCGATTCAGAAGCAATTTAAGAGTACCTTTGAGCAAGGAGAACACAAACCCTCCTATCTCAATGAAGAGTTGTGGTTGACAAAGTTGTTAGGTATGACACAATCTTTTAAAAATTAAAAAATTGCAATTGGTTGTCACTCACTGTCATTCACTCTTACTCTGTCAAACAAATAAACATGCAAACATTCATAAATGCAATCAATTAGGGAAGTACTGTATAGCCTATTATAACCATTTGAAATGACAGGCATAGGATATTTCACATTTCACACACACACACACACACACACACACACACACACACACACACACACACACACACACACACACACACACACACACTTATTTGCTTTATTTTTTGGCAGTGTATTTACAATTGGTATTTTTTTGTAGCTTAATGGATCTATTAAATAGTATACAAACTTTAAATTCCTGAAAATAATAATTCCTGTTGTGTCTAATCTGTTTAATGGATGGGTTTGGGTCAATGTATCTTTAATTTCCGGTGTTACATCACTGTGCTGGGTAGGAAATGTGATTACATCTCTACTAATGTCAACAATAAAAATATTCATACATTATTCCCATCTAATTGGTAGAATTAATCTTTGAATCCTCTTAATTTTTACTGGGTTCTGAAATCTGATCCAATGTTTTTGCCAGGCTACATGAGTAACAAATGTCCAGTTAATCAGCTCATGCCACATTCCTGCACAAACCTTTGTGCTGGCTCAGTAAATTACCTGAAAAAGCAACCTTCAAAGCCACCTTTTCCTCTAAGCAGCTGAAGAAAGTGGCAGCCACACACTGGATGATTCACATTGTGACTCATAATTACCAGCGTGACATTTCCTTTTAATTAGGCTAGCAATGACTCCTTGCTGCATCTTTTTTGAACCAAAGGTCATCCAAGGCAGAAGTCAAAGTCTTGCCTTGCTGCAGGGAAATAACTGTTCTCAACAGCTGTAGTGCTTGTGCATGGTCCATCTAGCAGCTTCATTTATGTGGGCTGCATTGTAGAATTATTTACAAGCTATTTAACACTTCAAATAAGCTGGACCATCATTGTACATTTGTAAGCGCTCCCGTAACACTGAAAACTATCATTCTGTTTTAGTCTGGTATGTTAAAACATCAGCTGTGCAGATATACACAATGACATGTTGGATCTGCATATAAGACAAATTTCTTAGCATTTTTCACTTGAAAACTAGAAGATTACAATAGTTACACATAGTTATAAAGTGTTATAGTTAACCCTTAGATGCACAAGTGGGTCAAAAATGACCCGGTGAGGTTGTTTTCTTGAAATATCTTCATAATGAAAAATTGTTTTCTTTTCATATTCCAGATATTCCTCAAAGACATGTTTTTGACATAATGACATTTATATTTTTAACTTATACATTTTAAGTAATTGTAGTTTTTGTATTACTACCCCAAGCTTCCATAAGTGGGTCAAAAATGCATGCATTTTCTATGGAATCCAATGGGAACCTTTGATTCTTATCAACTGTGGCTGTCAGGAATAAATTAACTTGGACCACATAGACTATGTCAGAAGTGTCATCCCTCAGGAAAATTATTTTACACAGCAAGAGCTGATGCGTGTAAGTATAATGTTCATAATAATATGATATGAATAATAATAATAATAATATTGTGTGTGTCTTTCATGACTGTTGTCATTATTTATCAACAATTTAGCTTACTTTATAACTAACGCTAGCTAGCTACCTAAGTTAGCTAACATTACTATTTATAGTGTGTGTGTGTGTGTGTGTGTGTGTGTGTGTGTGTGTCTGTCTCTTATTTATATAGCTACATATTGATCTATTGAAAACATTAATCTTTTGTTTCCTCTTCCAAGGTGTCATGCTAGATACATAACTGAAATGATCCTACAGATGCTGATGGATGATGGACAGGAAGTAACGGGGTTGAACTCTGAGTCTGAAATTTCTGATGATGAGGACCCAGACCATTGTCCAAGTGGTAGTGGCAGTCTTCCACCTGGTAATCCAACTTGAACAGGATCAAAGGATCAATCTGACTCAGAAGATTCTTCTTCTGTGTCCTCTGAAGAAGAAAATGTCCAAATCATGTCCAGCAGAATGAGTCGGAAGGGTTCTTACTGGAGCAAGTTACCTCCCACCCAAGGCAGAACACAGAGCCATAATATCCTTAGAAGTCGGTCAGGGCCTGCACAAGGGCTTATCGCTACTGTCTCACCAAAAGCATGCATGGGAGCTCTTTATCTCTGAATATATGGCTATGGCTGCTGGAAGATTTGAAGACATTCGCCGTACTTTACGCTTCGATGATAAGAGGACCAGAGCCTTCCAACTGGAAACAGACCATATGGCAGTTTTCCGCTATGTATGGGACCTGTTCCTGGTCAACTATAGACAGCGATTCATCCCGAGTGTCACTGTGGATGAACAGCTTGTGCCATTCAGGGTTACTTGCAAGTTTCTACAGTACATGCCAAGCAAACCCGCTAAGTATGGCCTAAAGATCTTCTGGGTTTGTGATGCACACATCCCCTATGCAACAGATGGTATAGTTTACACATGGAGACAACAAGGGGAAGACATTCAGAAAAATCTGGGGAAAAACATTGTCCAGCGGTTGTGTAGTAGATTTAGAAACACAGGTTGTAACATTACCATGGACAACTTTTTTATCAGTGTGCCCCTTGCACAGCATTTCCTGGAGAAGAATCTAACTATTGTGGGGAGTCTACGTCAGAACAAGCCAGACATCCCTCCTCTTATGAAGTCCAGGGAGGTTCACAGCACAGAGTTTGGTTTGTCATCTATGTCAGAAAGAAAGGAAAAGCTGTTGTGCTCCTGAGCACGATGCACCATGACAAACTAGAGGATAAAAATAGCAGAAAGAAAAAAACAGAAGTGATCACATTTTACAACAACACAAAAGGAGGTGTAGACACCATTGAAATGTCCAGAACTACATTATGTATTACAGGAGAACTAATGTTAATGACTATTTCCCCTTCCTCCATGACTGTGATGGGTTTCTTGACCTCTAACAGGCATTGACACAGGTCATCTAAATATCTCCTGGACTGCATGTGGATTTATTATTTTCATTCTAAGAATTAATTGATCGAGACAGCAGTGGCATCAGCCAGCCTTGAGGTGTTGCTTAGCAACCTTGCTGCTGTGGTGTGGCATGGCACTCAATGAGTAAGAGTCACTTCGGAAAATGTCTGATTAATCCTGTACTGTTTTCACAAATATATGAGTCAACCGAATTGTATGAAATGTTTTTGTCTGTTATAAATTACAAGCACATCAGTGGTGTTAATTGCATTCAGTATAGTGCAAAGCCAGCTCTTAACTAGCAGCAGAGGGTGTAAGGTGGGAATCAACCATGGACAGGGCATCAGTCTATCGTAGGGCACACACACACACACACACACACACACACACCCACACACACACACACACACACACACACACACACACACATTGTGTCTGTATTCTTCCCAGTCTGCCAGGTACTGTAGGCTGAGGGGTAAACAAGGTTGGGCTGTATCTTCATATGCTGGGGAAGCTTGGAGAAGGATGATGCGGATGATCTTAAAGAGTCTGATGAACCAGGAAGTAAGCTTCCTGGACTAGGCTCGGAAGTTTCTGGTCTTCAAGCTACTTAGACTGTCCTGGGGAATAAATAAGGTTGACCCTACGGCGGTGATTGAGGTGGCAGTGGTTTGCCAATCAACATCTTGTTCTCGGGCAACAGTGGTGGTTGATAGGAGGCTGAGGGCTGGAGGGATAGTGTGTTCGGCTTCTCCTCCCATGACCCAGGCTGGAAGGTGAGCGCAACATTGAGTGCTAATGGAGGGGCTCACCTTGTCTGTGGGTAAGGTGGCAGTGCACAGGCAATAGGCATGGCAAGTCTCACCCCAGTCAAGACCCATCCAGTGGACCAGTCAAACCTCAGATTGTGTTTCTTCAGCCACAGAAACCTCAGGATAACTGAGTCTATGGGGCATGGACAACAGCAAAGGTAGTAATCTCGAGATGTTTACCAGAAAGTGTGATCGCGATGGGGGGAGCCTGGCAAGCATCAGGGTACACCCTGATGGGAGGCTTTAAGGGTGTTAAGGGACAGCCACTCTTGACAGCAAAAGTTTTATTGATTAAATTGTCCTTTGCCCCTGTTTTACCAGGGCAGAGACAGAGACTGACCCCCTTCTGAGCTGAAGAATATCTGGGATGAGAAGCTAGTTCTGTGCCTCCAAGAAACGATCTGAGAAGTAACCTGTCTGGACTTTCACAACAGCAGACGGGATCCTCGAATCATTGGCTCGCTGGTTTCCATTGAAGGTGGCATTCACAGTGGTGGCTCATCCTTAAAAGTCTCACTGAGACCCAAGAAGAAGCCAACCTGCCAACCTGCATCAGGTGGTACCATCCCAAACTTCATGGCATAATCAGCGACCGACCAGGAACCACAATGAAGGTTAGGCAGGTAGTAAGAAGGGTTACCTGAATGGTCAAATACCTACCTAAACTGGCTGAGAAACTCAGCAAAGGTGTACTGGTTGGACGATGTATCAGGTTGGGAGGCCTCCCATATTTTGCTGGTCAGGGTTGAAGGCTTGCTTGTGTCTAGTGTGCTGGGACTGTCAGCTGATGACAACTGGGGGTCTCCCTGGAAAACATTTCAAACAAACGATTAGTTGAGTAGCCAGGTCACGAGTCCAATCCTGGAATCCTGAACGTCTTGTTTTGGACATACCAGCATGGCTCTTTGGGTCTGTATAACCAGCCAAAATGCATTCAAGGGTCCTGAAGGGGTGTGTGTCGGTGCCGCAGACATCCTGGCTCAAGTATGTTACACTGCTGGTTCAGTTTGGTAGATTTGTTCTGTTAGGTTGGACTGAGACGGAGAGTTTTTAAATGAATGAGTGGCATAATCCCAATCCTATGCTTAAAATCAAGCTGTGGATGTCCAAATCGGATATTCATTCCTATTTTTCTGCATAATTATGAGCTAAACCCCCTTTTGAACAAACATTGACTTAGCCAGTCCAAAACATTAACTTTGGCCTTCTTTAACTATTTTTGGGAAATTGCTTCTGTGTTTTTGTCCAGTAGCCTAATGGTTTGAGCATGTGCCGCACGATTTTCTTCAAAGTTCTTATTAGACAGCAAGGTATTTTTCCTGAAAATCTACCATGCACGACTCATATACATTAACTTTAGACTTTTAGTTGCTTAGTTACCCTGGATTCCTTAGTGTGTGCAGACAATTATATGCCTTTCTCTTGGAATTATTCCTTGGTTGATCGGTGTAGCGGCTATGGTGCCATATCTCATAACATTAATATATTACCATCATTACTTATTAAAATTACTTTACATTTAAAACCCATAAGATTTGATTATTTATTATTAGTAGTGATAGAGGTAGTACTAGCAGTAGTAGTATTGGTGGTGTTGGTACGATTATTTTTTATTCCACTTATTTCTTCGTCATGATCCACATAATTTATTGCATATATTTATACACATACACATATGAGGGCACAGGATATATAATCGTGCAAGTGTGCAAACTGATTGAAGTCTGGTAAAGAGGAACCTAGGGATGGTCTCAAATAACACACACACATACACACACACACACACACACACACACACACACACACACACACACACACACACACACACACACAC
>JAUZST010004870.1:0-14178 GCA_034779995.1 Parotocinclus haroldoi
TATAGCGAACGTACAAACAAGAACTACTGTTGCTTATGAACTTTGTTCATTGAAAAATAAATTTGCAACCAAGTTTTCCTAAACGATCTACAACACAATGTATAGATACTCAGCATGCGAAGTAACAATACTGTAAAAAACAAGTTCTTACTCAATTCCAGTCAGCGGTTGAAGAACTTATCCAGTGTGATCTGACACCTTCTCTTTATGGACTGCACTTGAACAAAATCAAAAAAGTGGTGGGCGTGGTCACTTCCCACTGGTTTTGCTCTTGTCAACACAACTTTTTGGATTTAATGACCTTTGATAAAAGCATAAATTCTCGCGGGGAATCCTCCCATATCTCGCTGACCCGCTTTGCATCCGCTCTAAGTGGCGACTTGTGGCTTCTTTTTCTTATTTGATGTCACGTTCTTCGGTTCGATTAAATGGAATTTCGGTCCAAATAAGTGAATAACGTTACACGAATATAATAGGATTTGTTTCTGTACTTTAGGATTTGGTCCGAATAAGCGCCTGGTCCCATTAACCGGTGGTCCAATTAACCGGATTCGACATTTATGAAGGGTTCAAATTTTTAGCACCACTGTATGTATGAGACAATAAAAGTAGGGCTTTTGTTAAGAATAACAGTCATATGACTACTGTATGTAGTTCATACTTAGTGATCTTAAAGTGCTTGTGCTTAATGGGCTCTGTTAAATTAAAATGATGCTGACAAACAAAAGTGGTGGTTATTTAAAAAGCATGTCGAATGCAAATGAAAGTGGGCCTTAAGCAGCAGGAGGGAGGCAGCACAAAGACCAGTTCCTTCATTAGCTTTAACTGAAATAATGATTCACTGTTTGCTATTTTGTAATAAAGAGAGCAAGCGATAGAAACTAATGCATCATCTTGAATAAATCTACTATCAATACATATGTGAAGTGCCTGTGCGTGGTTTGCGTTTAGCAACATGGCACCGCATTAATTATTCATGGACTTCACCTTTAATCCTGATTTGCGTGTGTGTGAATAAATTACTGTCTTTAAGCACCATCCTTATCTAGGTGAACCACTTGCATATTGTAGCCTTGTAAATTTGTATAATTGCTTAGCAATTTAAAGTGTGCATAGTACAGATAGTTTTAACATGGATGCTTCGACCATTCAGTATTGTTATTAATGATGTCTGGAACAGATGGAGAGCTTGTAGTAAATCAATTCAGCTTGCCTCAGTGTATTCTACTGTGTTTGGAACCAAGAGGAGGTCATTTAAACAACTCAGCCTTCAGGAAGCGCATCAACACCAGTAGCTGATTTAAAGGGCTTCCAGTGAATTATTTGTGGTCCTGATTGCCTATTGCTTTATTATCTCTACAATATCCACAGAAAAAATATAGTTTCTTGAGCATGTCAGATATCTGGACTCAATATATGGGGCTCGGTCAAGTGGCTCCTTGTTATAGTCAGTTAATAGGTTTTTGTTAATAATTTCACAATTAACCAAAGAAGTGGCTTTACAGCCTGGATGAAGAAAAGGCTAAATTAAATTGTAAAAATGCAATATAACAGCATATGCTATGTGTATTAAACCAGTTTTCCTCTGAGTACAGTGGTGTGGCTATTATTGATGGGAATTGCTGACTACTTGCTCTTCTCTATATTGCGGTACTCAAGAGTTGTCCAATATTAAATGCTATATTTCATGCAATAGCCAATAATTTCTACCGTGGCTTTCCTCCTTATGGCTATCCTTGTTCATTTTGTTTGATGCAGTGCCATGGGCAGTATTTTCTAGTCTATCTGTTAAAGACTTGTTTTTATTTATAATTGTTTATCTTCATAGACTCTTTCTGTTAGTGTATGTGTACTGAAATTGAAAGTTAATAAAGAGTGAGTATTTGAAAATAAATGATAAAATGATTGTTTTTGCCATTGCCATTGTACTATTATAATAAGGGTCGTGATGAAATACGGGCTTAAGTCTGATCTTTAAATACATAATATTAAAATGGTGTTATTGAACTATAAAACCCCTTTCTTTTTTCTTTCAGTCGAGCTGTGCTTGTGACATTTAACTTAGAATACAGACATAGTTTTATACAGAGTAGAAATTTCTGTATGTCTTTCTTTTTTCCTTTTTTTTTTGTTTTTCTCCTGCCTTTATTTATTTTTCATTTCTTTATTAATTTCCTTCTTCCGTTCATTACTTTATTATAATTTTTAGGCCCTTTTTCTCTTTTTTTCATATAATTATTATTTTTTGTTAATGTTCCTGTTCTGTTTCTCTCTCGTTCTCTCTTTATTTCTCTCTTTGTTTCTATTTTGTTATTTAAGCCTCTGTAAGTACTTCAGTATAATACTGTCTCTCAACCTATATTTCAGTTAGCTACTATTATCTACTATCCATCTCCACTTTTATATCCTTTCTACTCTTTATTTTCTTCTCAGATAAACTCACTTTGTCCTAGCAAATCCAGCACACTTCCTGATTCACTAACTTCACATTCCTCAATGTTATATTGTTCTAATTTTCTTAATTCATCAGCTATTTAAAATACTTTTTGACCTAGTCAACACACACTTCTCGCTGGTTAGGACCTTTCCATCTGCATTCTTTATTATTGTAACCTGGCTTATTATGGCCAACTGGTACAAGTCCTATTCTCCCTCCTTAGTGTCCAAATTCTTCCACGGCTATATTCAATACCTACGGCGTATTCGATCTCTGTGTACTGCTGTTTATTTTTGTAATTTTTCTGATTTAATTACTTACATTTTACTTCCCCATTCCACACCAATTCTCCTTGTCTTCATAATTTCCATGGCAGTGGCCATTGGTAACCCAGGGCAAATCTTTCGGACCTAGTCTTGTCTATTTATCCGTGGTTGGCACCAGTGTTAACAGTACACGGGAATGTGCACCTCCAGTGGCAGGGTTGTTTGGACTCATCCTACTCACCCTTAATCTACATAGTTATATATTTGTAGTTTTGTGTAATTATTGTTGGATGGTGTAGAGTAGAACATGTCAGTATCCCCCACACAAACACTCTGTTGGCTATTAATAAATACATGTACAAATAGCAAAGTGCAGAAGAAAACTGTAAAGGGAGAGACGTAGGGTGTGTTTGTAATGAGAACCAGGGCTCTGGGGATCTTGCTCTCAAGAAACTCCCTTTCTTGCTCTCTCTCTTGCACACACTCATTCTCACACTCACCTGCTGTGCATGTGTGTGTAATGTTAGTGAGGAGAGAAGAGCGTGAGGAGCTTTGCTCTCTCTCATCTCTTTCTCTTGCTGGCTGCTGCTGATGCTGGCGACTGCACCAGGCTGTTTACTGTATAATTCATACAAAGGGATTCTGCCCTGATCCACCATGCTTGCCTCCATCTGGTATGCTAAGAAGCTGGGGCACAGGCTTGTGCAGAATGCTAGAAAAGCCAAAACGCAAAAGGTAGGGATGGCATGTTATGTATTTACACATGGCTTTCCACGGAATGCAGGTTTATATGACTTCTTTCCTGCTTTGAAAGTTGAATGCCAAAGCTGGTTCTGAAATGCTGTATCATGCTTAGAATATTTGACTTACTGAGTAAAGAAAGGATTTCTAGGTACAAAGCTATGAGTTATGGAATTGGATGAGGTCTGCGTTTGTTTGATTATCCTGCGGATTGTAGAGGGATTCCAAGGGATCATTGAACTCTTTTTTTTATTCTCAGTTTGAAAGGGTGCTTGAACAGTTTATTGAGCGAGGGTAAGTGTAATAAAAGCTAATCCCATGCTTATGAGCTCAGAGCTTATGGAGGGGTTTATACGACTCCCTTTCTCCCTCCTCTCTCTCTTAAAAAGTTTACCTATCTCCACCGTCATGGTATTTTACGGGTAAATCAGACTCTTGAGCATAGTAGGACTCTTTGCTCATTGCTCAAATGTGAATTCCTTTAGGCATTAACAATGATACAGTCAGTATGTCGTCAGTTCCTATTTTCATTAATATAATTGTTAGGAGCATTTTTTAAAAAAAAGTTTGAGACGGTTCAGCTGCTTGCTTTTAACCTTTAAAATACAGTACAATACAAAAAGTGAATCTCATTTGGGACTTCGGAAGTGGAAATACCCAATATATCTAAATCTTTAGCATTTTTATCTAGTCAGTCATTTTAAAATCGAAATTTCTATTTATATAATACATGTTCAAAAGAAAGACTGGCACCCTTGCTTCTGTTAATCAAAGGGAAAAAACATGATTACCACTGACTACTAAGATCCAATCATTCAGAATTGGGGGGGGTTTACTTACAGCAATAGAATACTCATTTGGACATGTTGTGTATATGTGTTTGTGTATGTTTGTCTATCTGTCGATCTGTCATTGTCAGGATAGTGTCCCCACACAGATCAGACATTTCATTTTTTAACTTGGAGGGAACTTTTAACTGGTATCCTAATTTAAGATTGCTTTAGGTTACTGAGATTTACTTTAGTTTAAGGTTAGGATTGTTTGTCGTGTTAATTAACCACAGTAATATTATGCAAATGTGAAGTACTCACATTGATAGAAAGACAATTGTGTGTGTGTGTGTGTGTGTGCATGCGTGCGTGTGTGTGTGTTTGTGTGTGTGTGTTTGTTGGTTTGCTGGTGGCTAAGTGAGATGGAGCCTGTCATAGTCATGTATTATAGAGATTAATGTAAGGCAAGCAGAAGGATGTTTGCGTATGATTCAGCATGTGCCACTATTTTGCAGCAGCTGAGAGACCTTTCTTGGTTTATCACACTGTCAAGCAACAGACTTCAAATCTGCTCTAACTGGCTTCTTCCCTAAACATGAAACTAAAGGGACATTTTGTTATTGTGAAAGTATGTGTGACAGATTTGAATTACTGGCTGAAACAGTAATGGCTGCCTAGCAACTTGTGACTTATTGAGCACTAAGTAATCTCAGTTTCATAGCTTTTCAGCCTTTTACTCACACACACCCACTCAGTGTCACTCAGCAGAATACTGACAGTTCAACATTACAACTGAATTTATTGCATGCTTAAGGATGTACTAAACAAAGGATATGCTAACATGGAGCTCTTCAGAATACACCTCACACATTTTGCATCAATGTCAACACAAGTGACACCACTACTGAAAAAGTTTTCATTTTACAACTTTCTCGCAATGAATAAAGTTACGAACTGTTATGGAACTTAAATCGATGGTAACTGGGCATTTACTGTAGTTCTTTTATGCTACTTTGATGTAACTATGAACTATAATGTTCTTTCTTGAATAAAAAAAGAGCTCATATAAGAGAAGAACGTATTTAGATGTATTTAAATTAATTCATCGGAAACCCCATAGATCACTGCTATAGTAAAAAGGTAACTTTATACCACAAAAAAACTTTTACAGCATCTAGCAAACTGTCTTATTCAAAACAATTTACAAGTTATACAGTCTTACAATCCAAGCAATTATGAGTTAGAGCCTTGTTTAAAAGTACAAAACTGGCAACTAATAAGTTCACAGATTTTAGTAAAGTGATCTAAATATTAAATCTGTCTCACTATTTCTACCATTTTAAATTGAAATTATTTATTGGTAAGCTCAAGTGACCCATGTGGGAATTAAAAACATGATGAATAACTCTAATGGTCTGTTTCTTTAGTGTTTATATCAAAGCCAATATTATGTAGACCAAAATTCTGCATCGCCAATAAGTTATGTCTACTATCATGTTGCATATTTAACCTTTTGTTGGTGAGCATGAAAGATTAGCTTGTACTGGTACCAATGCTTCTAGAGCTTTGTTTATTATACAGGATTTTAGATGCATTGACTGTGGGATTACAAAATAGCAGACAGTTTGTCAGATGGAGACAGCCACTTCATGTGTCCGTGTTTTTTCTGTATGAAAGTACGTGTTTGAGTGTGTGTACAGACATCCTGCCTCTCCTGGAAGTTACCATTCACTACAGGCACTAAAATTCCCATAATGCCTCAGCATCTTTTTAAAGGGTCAGGCTTTCCGTTTTTCAGATGGAGTAACATGCAAAAACTTAAAGAAAGTAAGCCACACTGCAGATTAGGTAACGATAGGCTAAATTACTCTAAGGGGACTAATTAAGTGTCATGTATCTATGTGTTTAGTAAATGCAATTAATAAAATTGTGACAAGATTAAAGTAGTGTTAATGTGTTTTTCATTTCACATCCATGACAGAGCAAGGCCGACTTTAGGGTTAAATCACTTAATGTATTAATTGAATCTACTAACAGGCTTATGTTTATGCACAGTTGTTCCTGTACTACTGATTGACAGAAGAGTATAACTGTACCTCTCTAAATTCTGTGTGTGCCCCATATGACAAGTAGTCTAGAAATACCCCTGATCCTAATTCTATTCATTACCGACATTGCTGGGATTTAGTTCTGTAACTCTCTGTTAACACGATTTACTTTTTCTCAGACCATTGATTCAGAGTTGCAACATTGTTGTTTTTTAATTGAATGTGCATTTTTGACAAGAGTCATATTTAAAGGGCGGTTAAGACAAAGGGACAGTCTGGCTGCGAGGGAGGCATTCTTGTCTCTCCATCGATCAGTGTGACACAAGCCAATATTAGGTGTCTGTTATTTCATGTGGATGGTAAGGAGAAGATGCCCTCCACCAATACATATTGATCTGACCAGTGATGATGTTTGAATTGCAATTAAAAGAGGAATTGGAGGTTTGATGATTTTGGATAAAGCACAAGTTAGACCTCACATTGTGTGATGGGGAACTCAACTTGGCAAAAACCTCATAAATAATAAAGACCCCTGCACACTTTGGAGGTTGTCATTAAATAATGTTGCTTCAATCCACCAACGCCTCTGGCTGTTAGCTCCTGTTTGAATGTCCAGTTTTGAAACCTTAATTAATTTATTCCTATCCTATTATTTACCTGTCACTCGTCTGGAATGTTGAGGCATAACTTTCTCCAAAAGTCATTTATTTAAAACTTTTGTTAAATGGGCTTCTGTCCCATTCAATTTACATTAGAGACACTTATAATTGTCAAGCTCTTCTATAATCGACAGAAGTCAGCAAAAGCATCCATGATAACCAAACACTGTCAGGTCAGATATGGTCTTTTAATTTATGACAATGGACACCATGTTTGAGATTGACACAATTTTCAGATGCTAGGGAGAATAATGTGAAGTATGGGTATAAGATATATGTCATCTACGATAATAGGTTAATTTTGGTTTTAATAATATTTGATGACGTTATCAAGTATGTCATTCACTTTGCAAAAAACAGTCATGCCTTAAGAGTTCACACATTCGCTGCATCATGCAGCCACAAAGTATAGACTATGCATACTAAATACACACAGCACAGTATACCGGTGTTAGAGCCCCTACCGCGCGTGTGCAAACGTGCCGCCGTCAACACGTCCGTCCACCACTACAGCGCAAATCTCGATAGCCGCGATCTCGATTATTAGCGTAGTGGCTAACGGCGTGATAACGGACACCTGAGGTTTCCGCTATATTAGGGCGAGCCTCAGCGTAGTTTGTTGTCACGTCGTTAATTATACACGGCTCTGTCTTGCCGGACGTTATCATTGCTTTTCTCAGTCAGACGGTAAAATCCTGGGGCGTTTCGAGCCGATGGATGCATACGAGGGAAACATCGGAGGTAATGTAGTTGGTAGGGGCAGATCCAGGGTTTCCCCGTTGTCCTCGCTCACTCGGTCATGGTTTCCGGCCGGCAGCGCACCTCATTTGGGATGCGCCCCAACCCTCCTTCGCTGAGTGCGTATCTCTCCAAGGCCAGGTAAGTGAGGCGCGCCCCAGCGCGGCACATTTGCGTGCTAATGGCACAGTTGCCCTCTAGCGTTTCGATGCCCCGCACGGCCGATTCGCTTGTTCGCCAGCTGTGGGTGCCATTCCCTCACGGACGCATCACAGCTGTGACGAACTTTTCTCTCCTTTTCTGTTTATCCCCCTTTTTTCATACATCATTCGTTCCCCAATTCCCGCATCCTTGGGTCCTCTCTTCCTCTCCTAACAACTGGTGCCAATAACCAAGCTAGACATTGTAGCTAACAGCATGAGGTGGCGTGGTGGTGCAGTGGTTAGCTCTGTTGCTTCTCAACTCCTTCTGTGTCCATGTAGGTTTACTCAGAGTGCTCCAGTTTCCTCCCACATTCCAAAGTGCAAGCATTATGTTTATTGGCTTTTAAATATCGTGTTGAGATAACCCTCTGTCTGTCATGAATATAGCCACTGCAGGAATATAGCCAATGCTGATGCAATGTTAAATAAAGAACAAACGTACAAGCATATGACTGATGTTTAAAATGAGTGAGCTGAACGTGTCAAGAGACAAAGCACTTTGCATGGGAAGGAGCTGTTTGTGGTAGGGAAATGTGCTAATTAGCATGTAACAGATGACGCCGTTCATGCCCGTATCCACCAGCTAATCAGAGGGTATCTCCAGTGTTCTGCTTTAGTAATGCTGGGGCATGAGCTGTTGTGCTATTAGTCACTTCCCTGACACTGGCTCTAGATTCAGTGATATTATGGCTGAAAAGCTATTCTGAGTTCAGTTAATATTTGTGAGCAAAGCTATTTTAGTGATGCCAGCATTGTGCCTTTCTTTGTTCAAAGTCAAGCCAGCTTCCTCAACCCCGCCGTGAAACGAAAAAAAAAAACACTGATTCCATTGTTGTATTATTAGATTTTTAGATTATTAGAAGTCACATTTATCGTTTTTGTATGCTTATTGACCACTGGGAAAGCGCATTAAATAGGTTTATTTTCAGATGCATTTACTCACATAGAAACAATTCATGCCATTAGTTTAGTAAACTGTAAAACAAAGAAGTGTTCAAAGATTATTAAAACTTTCTTAACAAAAGCACCTCCTTGCTGATGAGACCCACCAGTCATGTCATCTGCAAACTTGATGATATGGTTCGAGCTGTGCATTGCTCAGGTGAGCAGCAATGGACTGAGCACACAGCCCATGTGTGGTGTGGTGGTGGTCCTAGTTACAGTTACAAAGAGACAAAGAGAGTAGGTTCAGCTTTCCGATCGGGTGCTTAGGAATGATTGTGTTAAATGCTGAACTAAACTAAATAAACTAAAGTCTATGAACAGCATTCAAACAGAAGTGTGTTTACAGTCCAGGTGGGTGAGTGCTAGGGGATGGGTAATGGATATGGCGTCATCTGTTGAGCAGTTGGGACGGTAAGCAAACTGCAGAGGTTCTAATGAAATGGGCAGTAGGGTCCTGATGTGCCTCATGACAAGTCTCTCAAAGCACTTCATTATGATGAGTGTGAGTGCAACGGGACTGTAGTCATTAAGGCAGGACACTGAAGATCCTACTCTTTTCTACATGCATGTTCATAATGCAATAGGAATAAATAAATGACACTACATACAACATACTAATGAACTAGACATAAGTCTCCTTCAGTCATACTAAATGTATCCAAATGGAATTTGTGGAAGAGTGCTGGCTGAGAAATATTTAGGTTATTGTGCATTTTGAAGATTTAAAAACCTTGCTCCTCCGTTCACTTGTATTTGTGTATGGAACAGTCTTGCATGGACCAATATGGCATACTAATGAACCGAAGCTGCCAATGCGCTGTCTTCTGTTTTCATGTCTTCTGTGAAGTTTTTGCACCACTGACCTGTTCATGTGACCGTTGTCGTCTCACAGGAAGAAGGTCCTGGATTTGATCCCCAAATGGAGTGGTTTGGTTCTGTTTGGAGTTTGGATATCTTTCCCATGTCTGCATGGGTTTACTCTGGGTACCCCGATTTCCTCCCAGAGTCTAAAAACAATCATTGGGTTAATTGAGTTCTCTAAACTGGCCCGATCCAAGTACACTTCTCAAATTAGGGGATTTGTCATTTTGAAATATAGAAACAGAATCATTTCCAGAGACTCTGTGATTCTCAGGATGAAACCTGAGCCTGTGGTTAATCAGAACAAGAGGTACCTTTGACAGTTAACATTTGGCAGTTAACAATGGTCAGCTGTTATGTTTTTTTCCAGAGATTTTAATCGTCTTATGTAAATAGACCCAAATATTTATATAGATTTAAGTAGTCATTTTCAATATTCCTGATTTGCATATATGTTAACTGAATATGAATGACAGAATATGGCCTTGAAATAATGAAATATGGAAATACATATGCTCATGCTAATCAAACCTCACAGCCCCCTCAAGACAGAAGCTGCTTAGAAATCTCTGTCATGGAAGTTTTATTCAAAATTTTAAAATAGAATATGCCAGTGGAGAAATAATGTTATATATTTTAATCACATGACCTTAGTGTAAGGATTAAAAAATGAAAGAGGGTCAAGTTGAAAGACTCTGTTCTTCTGCGTTTCTATCCCTCAGTTACCTCCATCATTCCTCAATGTAGTGTAGCACCGGCTTCCTAAATTAGTTTTGTTGAGAAAGAGCCATCTTCTTGATTTATTTAACAGAGCTATGAAGGGTAGCATTGTTTCCTGCATTCATCTTATAACTTTTTTCTTCGGGCTTGTCATTTGAAACGGCAGCATTACCTAAATGAGCGCTTTTTCCTCCCCTTGATGAATGCCTTCGCTTTGCGATTCAGCATTGGGCAGCACTCCTAAGTTTTATCCTTAACACAATAGGCAGGGACAGAATGCTTTAATGTTATTATAGCAATAGGCAATAGATACAAGGGCATTTTACAGCAGTACCTCAGGACTGGTTTCATAAATTAATATGTAGATTAAATAAAATCATTATTAGGGAGCTGCAGGGCAAATAGTGTCAGGATGGTTTTAGTACTCCCTGTTATTGAATTTCTTAATTAAATTAAAGAAGCTTGAATGCCATGGCCTGTTTTGTCATCATATAGATGTAGGTTGGCATTGATTTATGTGCATAATATTTGAGGAAGGGACGTTATGATGGAAATATGATGGTGTTATGAATAGGAGCGTACCAGCACCATGGCTCATTTCCCCTCAATTTTTACACGCACTTATATCCTAAGTGTTATCTGAAATTGAATTAATGTATCTACATAAAACTCAGCTGGATGCGTTACATTTGCAGAATGACTTATCTGTTCTAATTATTAGTTGTTTCAATTGTGACGGCTTGTGCATTTTCTCACAATTTACCTGCAGCCAGGTTCTGCTGTAGTGGCTAAGGTTTAAGCCATGAAAAGTTTAGGTCAGATCCAGTTTCTTATAAAATGCTGTCATCCAGGATTTTTCCAGCACTGCTCACTGGGTTGTAGTGTCTAGCTGTCAGGAGAACTTGTAATTTACAGACATTTCAGTGTGACTAAGGAGACACCTGACTGACTGATAATACCCTTATCAGAGAGAGATGTTCCAGCTGTCCTTCATTCACAAGTGATCAGCCAAATGTGTTCCTTTGGATCTCGGTCCGTGTATGCAGACAAATCTAAATACTTGTAGAAGGTTGCTCACCTCTATCAGAGCTATTTTGGATAATTAAGCTAATATTTTTCTTTTTTTTGAAGGATTGGCAGCAATAAGGGTTCACAGTCCCCTTTTAAACAATTTTTTTAATTGTTTGATTTTACTTTGTCATTATATGGTATTGATGTAAATGGGATTCCTGTAAAATGTATTCAGGAATATGTAACTTGTAAAATATTTCAGGATTGGTGTCTAAAAGTATTAACATGTAAGTAATAATAATGTTGGGGATTGGCATAATTTTGACCACTCGTCAGAATTTTTTACACTTGCATAATGACCATTATTCAGACTGAAATTTAGATTACATATTTGGCAACCTGTTATTTCACCCTGGTGCTAAAAAGGCAAACAACCATGGCTGTCATGGAAGTTGACTTTGCGGTTAATTCTAGATGTAATTATATGCAATTTTATATACAATACAATTTTAATTCAGCAAGACCCTTTTGTGTTATTGATGAACATGCCTAGAAAAAAATAATATTCTTGATGGTTGTGTTACATTAAAACTGTTCTGCCCTCACATCGTTTGTATGAAAACAGATGCTGGTTAGATAATTAGTTAGCTTCATTTTGTTATGTTATTCTAACTCTCCCTGTTTCCTGTTGCCCAGCAACTGTGTTCTCATGACTTTTACCACTTGAACAGCATACTCTCTGGTTGTCTTCCCATGTGATTCCATGCTCAAGTCATATCTGGCTTTAAAGAATTAATTACACTAATTAATTACACTACTGCATTCATCTTTGGAAATGTGTTTCATAAATGTTCTCTCCATGCCCATTGTTTAGCAGTAGATGTGAGAGTTGCCATTGATCTGAAAATGATCTCAGATTATAATCATACAGATTATTTGGTGCACTGCCTCCACATACCGGACTGGGCCTGGATCTGGTGGAGCATCCTTGATGGAACTTTAACATAAACTAGATTATTGGTGACTCCTTTCAGCTCTGTATTTACAGAATATGGCAGGGGACACATGTTTTATTCAGTAGTGTTTATTGATAATTAAAGAATGATCCTGGAAGCTGTTTGGGTAAGAGCATTTGCTAAATGCTGTGAATGTAATGATATAGGAAGGAACCAAACCCCTCCACCTGGGGATTGAACCCAGGACCTTTTCGTTATGAAGGAACAGTCCTACCCCAGCATGCCACCCACCAATCCTCATGTGCCACTAAACGATGTTAAATACAGCTCTTTCATTTGTTTAGCCAGTAAAATATATGAAGTCACTAGAATTATATTATAAAAAAATATATTAAACACTAGAATTGTGTAGTTTTGGCTCCAGTCCTGATGCATTTGTGAGAGGTTCAGGGATGAGTGGAAGTATGCTGTGGTGAGGAGGTTTGCCACAGTGACACATCAAATTCAACTAAGCAGCTTTCATTTACGCATCAAAAGAAAATTCACAGTTTCTAGCTAATAACACACTTTATATTAAGATTATACTTCTCTCTGTTTTAACTCTAGTTTGGTACTCTTTACTAAAAGACTAAGATAAGTGTGAGGGAAAACAGTGTGGTTTAAAAGGCCACGGAGGTTAAGACTTGAACATGTGAACAAGTTCTGTCAAGAACCGGTACGTTGTTATATTTTATGCAGTATGTAGACTTTACAGTTCAGTCTTTGTGGCAGTGAATGAGCAGAACTTTATTTTTCCCTTTTTCTGAGGCACAGTGCTCTAGTTAATGCCAACTTTTTAGGATTTTCTAGCCTCCTTGTTACATATAGAGTTGGTAGTCTGTTTTATTTTATACAGTGTGTGTAGACCTTACAGTTCAACCTATGTGGCAGAACATCATTGTTTTTTTTCTATCTGTATCCTGAAGAGTTAAGGGCTAGTGATCTAGTGATCATCCTGCATATTTTAGCTAGAAAAATGACACGAGTGTGGCAAGTTCATATTCCGATTCTGCTTGACATGTGGTATGTGTGTGCTGTAATACACGTGAAGGGTTATATATGACTGACTTGGAGTCTCCGTCCACTAAGGAAGTGACAAGAGTGCCTCATTAGCACTGTTTTAATGAGCATCCTAAGGCCGCCACCACCATGCCACTGTTTTTATTCATTCTTTTTTTCTATCTGTTTGTGGAGGAGGCTAGTGGGATTATAATTGGGTTTGACCAGTTTCTGCATGTAGAAATGCCCGCCGTCTTTCATACTCATGTTTTGTTCGATAATAGGCTCAATAGATTCTTAGTCCAGATGAAAAGTTCTTTGATGTCTTGTAGCTTGTCACAATTAATTGACTATATTTCCCCCTTTGCAGTCCACACACTCAGAAATACCAACTACCTGTGTCAGTACAAATTCATTATTTGGCCAACCGCTTCATTTATGCCATAGGCTAATAGGGGAGACAAATTGTAGTGAGGATTTATGATTTAGGAGGAATGTGCTGTCTAGCCTTGACAGGTGATTGCAAGCAGCAATATTATTCTGAAAAGTGAGATTTGTGAGCAGAGTCTGATTCCCCCAGGTCACTGCCTCTCTCACAACTCTGTCTGCTCATAGACAAGCTGAAAGACCCCATCCTTATTGATGCCCATATCATGCGCTGCCCTTCATCTAACAGCTCTGTGACAGCTCACATTACCGATCAGGGGAAACACACACACACACACACACACACACACACACACACACACTCCCTCGCGCACACACACACACACACAAACTCCCTC
>JAUZST010004871.1:0-15983 GCA_034779995.1 Parotocinclus haroldoi
GCGTCCGCCGATTTGTGATAAGTAGCTGATTCTGTACGGACTCGTCTTCAAAATGAACGTGTTCTAACACACCTGTAATCAAATGTACCAATTAATGCAAATAGTTTTTTTTGTTACCAGTTCCACTCAAGCTATTTTGCCATAATCAGTTCCAGTCCTCGTAACATTACTCAGGCCACATCAGAGGGCAATAATGCCTGATCTCCTCCTCTGGTTGACCGAGCATGCCTCTGCCTCTGCAACGTAAATATATGGCTCACAAAGATTAGGCGATGAAGTATGATGATTTTATCCTATGATGAAATATATTTTTTGTGAGCAGTGTAGCTAATAATTATCTAAATTCTATTGAAATGTTGACTTATTCCTTTTAACAGTAGTAACACAAACATTATTTGAACGTTTTATTAGGGAGAGACGAACTGACTGTTGAAAAAGTAGCAAGCTCCCATGTTTACACACCTCCATATAATTTATGCAAATACAGATACTTATCGTCTACTTTTAGAGACAGGTACCTTTGTAGAATTACTTAGGAAAAGTAAAAAGAGGGTTTTTTTCCCCCAATCCTGTTGCATGAAAAACAAGTTTATCCAGTCAATTAAAACCCTGAATTTGGTCAATGCACATATAGCTGGCATTTCTCTATACAAGTTAGACAATAGATAAAGCAGGTCTACAAATGCAGTTCAGTTTAATTAGACAGAAATCTCTTTAAATAGGGGGTTAAGCTTTCTAAGGCAACATTCATAAAATTGTCATCTATTAGGCTTATGTAATACAGGAATGAAACTATACACTTTTTTCTCATTTACAATGTACACAGTCCTTATTCTTCCAGGTTTGGCCAGAGTAGGCAATACACCTGTTTGTGTAACAAAGATCCTACATTTTGTGGTCTCGAAAATACACCTGTACATATTGAGAACATAATACAAACATATCTATATGCACACGCATTCCCGCCCATAAAGCATATTTGAAAATCTAGACATTAAACATTGATATAAATCTGACTGGAATAAATTCTAAACGCTTTCAGCGCTTTATAATGAAAACATTTCATATTTGGGAAACGTCCTGGATGAAGGTAACAGATTTTTATACATCACCATCTAAATTTGAGATTCTTTAACTGAAAATACCATCCAAATATCTGCAGGACTAAGCTATTCTTGGCTTTCAAATACAGGCTTCTTCTGTATACGTCTAAACCGGCATTCATCAACTGTACAATATGCATGATTGTCCAGTCACAGCAAAATATATTCATATATCTGTTACAAATGTTAAGCAAAAACAGTTTCAGATTTTCAGATTCTGAAAAGAACCATGGTTGGGGAAGAGAGCAAGTCCAAGCATTATGTTCAAATTAGCCCAAATATGTACAAATGTTTGTATGTAAGCAAACACTGACACAATAAAAAGCTGTCCATGAGCTGCTGCACACCAGTCAAAAGCCTTAAATAAAAAAAAAAAAAAACTCCAAAAGAATCTACAACAATCTAAAATTATAATATGGAGAAAACGGCTGTCTGGAGTACTTGCTGGTGCTGCTGTTCACATCTGATACGCATTTGCCGCTCACTTTTCACTTCAAACTGAGAGACTTCCACACTACAGCCACATGGCTAGATCATCATGGCTGGATCTTCATGTTGAACACATATTAAGTCTGCTATTACGTAGAAACCAGCATGGACTGCTAGCTCTCCGATGACAAATGGGACAAGCTGAAAAAAAAAAAAAGAGTTGAAGCAAAAGGAGTGTGAGCCTGCTCGAACAGACGATTCCACAGGGCATGGGTTATTCCACACGGTGTGCGTTATTTCAGTCGGGATATACACCCAGCCCCCTGCTCTATACCAGGGCAGAGTTCGTTTTTAAAGAGTTCTTGAAATTCTCACAAGTTCTTGGTGTTGATGTGCGTTTTATAATGCTTTGTGAGATGGTCGCTCCTCATGAATCGTTTCTGACACTTTGAGCATTCAAACCGTTTATCTCCTGCAAAAACACATAAATGACCATTAAAATCTCAAAGCAATAAGAAAAAATACAACGAATACAAAATGTACCGCTTGTGTAATCATAACAAAACAATAGAGCTTTGTCTTTATCATGCGTTTTGTTACCGGTATGTGTCCTGGCATGTCTCTGTAGTTCGTCGCTGCGTGTGAAGCTTTTCCCACAGAAGACCCAGCTGCAGGTGAACGGACGTTCTCCCGTATGCAGCCGCACATGTGCACGCAATAGAGATGTCTTCCGGAAGGTCTTCCCACAACCGGGTATATGGCAAATGTGTTTCCTCTTCCCAACCTCCCCTGGTCTACAACACCCAAGATAGATGCACATTATTCATGGTCATTAAAACAGTGCTGTGTCTCATGACTTAACATTCAGTTATAAAGTAAACAACAAATGGGGAGAAAAACCAGTAGGGGTCAGTACTAAGTGTAAGCATTTAAGAGTCTAATAAAAGACATTTGTTATCATATTATAGCCCGAGTGCATCACTCAAAACATAAAGCGCACCCACTCCTGCAAGCACTCCCTCGAAAAAAAAAAACAAACCACACAAATTTGCTTATCAACATACAGATTATGTTCGCCCAGGCTCACATTATCTCAGATTCTCTTCTCATGGTGTACAAACAGTGCCAGAACAGATGCATCAATATTCCTGGCTTCCGCATTAAAAAGACTGGCTTCAGTTAAAAAATAAAATAAAATCACAAATTATTGACCTAATGTAGTGGTTTGCAAGAGCTGGGCTATATCACTTTTTTAATTTAAGGGACTGAGAGATAATAATATATGGCCACTATATTGCTAAAACAACCAGAAAATACAGGAATCATAGCCTTCATTGAAAACGCCAAAAAATCTTTAGGAAAAAAAAAACAGCTATATGCTTTGGCAAGTACCGTGAAGAAAGTAAGTATTTGATACACAAAGATACAAAGAATGGAGAGGTCTGTAATGTTTATTGTATGTACGCATTAACTGTGAGGGAGAGAATCTGGAACAAATCCAGAAAAATCACATTGTATAATTTTTAAATAAATAATTTGTATTTTATTGCATAAAATAAGTATTTGATCAGTCACAGTCCAACCTCCATACCATGCCGAAGACCAAAGAGCTGTCACTCTTTGGATGTGCACATGGCTGGGATGGGCTATAGGACAATAGGTAACAGCTTGGTGAGAAGGCAACAACTGTTGGTGCAATTATTAGAAAATGAAAGAAGCATGACTGTTAAACTTCCTTGGTCTGGGGCTCCATGCATGACCTCACTTTGTGGGGGAAAGGATGATTCTGACAAAGGAATCAGTCCAGAACTACATAGGAGGAGCTGGTCAATAAGCTGAAGAAGGCTGGGAGCACAGTGTCAAAGATGACTGCAAGTAATACACTACGTCGTCATGGATTAAAATCCTGCATGGCATGCAAGGTTCCCCTGCTCACAGCTCACAAGTTTGCCAATAACCATATGGATGATCCAGAGGAGGGATGGGAGAAGGTCGTATGGTCCAATGAGACCAAAATAGAGCTTTTTTTGGAATCGTTTATTTAATTTAAAACTCAGATCGCAATATTTCGCACTGACTACTGTTAATTTGGCACAACAGCGAGAAGGAAGAGGGAGAAGCAGCAGAGGTTTTTAGTTTCAAATTATTTAAAAAAAAATGTTTAGTCTGGAATATGGAAGCGTGAGGGAAAACAGCGAAAACGTACGAGAAGAAAAGGGCAATAGGAAAAGACAGAAAATGTCAAAAAGCACGGGAGCATTTTAGGCTCGACAGCAAGAACAACATAGTGAAATGTATTTGGTGCAACATGATCCTTGCCTACCACAACAGCACATCTTCAAAGCTGTACCGTCTCGACCGAAGACAACCGAAATGGAGAGGAGCCGAGACGAGGTAAATTTAATTTATAATAAATCAATGAGATTAGCATTAATGTACCTTAATAACATAACGAGAGCCCTGAGAAATGCTGATTATTAAGAAGTCTGTCGAATGTGTGGCTAGTTTATTACAACGGAGACAAGTTCTCGACTTATACAGGCTTTATGTAATCAGTAAGCAGTGCTGTGGAGTTAAAAAGATAGCTAAACAATAAATACATGTTAAAGTTAGCTGAACTAAAGTTACTTTGGTCGGAAACAATGTGCTTGATATGAGTATGTTTGGCTGGTGAGACAAAAAGGTAATTTCAGACACTGTGTGGTGGAACAGGAAAGTGTGTGTCTCTTAGTTGATGGATAAAATATCAGTTACCACTAGTGCCTAATGTGCCTCAATGTGGTAGGTGTCAGTCTTAGGGTTCATTAATGCACGGCCATAAACCTACTGTATTTTGTCATTTAGTCTTAGTGATTTCAATTAACTAATTATTATTTATGGTCTTTTTTAAGTAAATCATCATCATCACTGTCTCGGATGGACAAAATTTTCTCCAAAGCGTCATTATGTAGCCCAGAGCAAGCAGCTGAGCTAACAAATAGCATTTTTAACGAGATAGACACAGACATGCGCCCACTGAGCATGGTGGAGGATGCCGGTTTTAAAGCGATGATTTCAACTTTCCATCCCAATTATGAGCGTTCATCAAGAACTTTCTTCACAAAACAAATGGAGAAAAAGTATGAAGGTGTCAAAGCCAAGACGAAACAGGCCCTGCAAGAGGCTGAGAGCATTACACTCACAACTGATATTTGGACGAGCATCTCAACAGAGGCTTATATGGGAGTGACATGCCACTATCTTGGGAAGAACTGGAAAATGTCGTCACACTGCCTGACAACAACGCCCCTTGAAGAGAGACATACAGCTGCAAATATTGCTCAATGGATTGAGGAGGTGATAACCAAATTTGACATTACAGCAGAGAAAATCAAAGCTGTCGTCCAATGGCGCTAATGTTGTAGCAGCATCGAAGATTTTGCAAGAAAGGCTTGGATGGGCATCAGTGCGTTGTGCAGGGCACACCCTAAACTTGGTTGTTTAAAGTTCTCTGAGGGTTCATCAGGCATTACCTGGACCTCAAACCTGAACACTGGAACCTGATTGAGGAGCTGAACCATGTCCTTGAGCCCTTTCATTCAGCTACAGTGTATGAGTGGACAACAGTATGTCACACTCTCTGCACTTCCACATCTTGTGCACAAACGTAAGCAGAACATACAGAGGCCAGAACTTGAGACTGCACCTGTGAGGTCATTTCAGACTCATGCAGCAGAACAGGTCACAGAACGATGGGAAGGACTAACTATGTTTACTCCTGAATCGTCAAACATCACCCTGCTTGCTGCTGCTTTGGATCCCAGGTTTCGAAAAATGAGATTCTTGCCTGCTGATGAAGTATTCAAGGTCCACAATGCAGTACGAGTCATGGCACTTTCTGCCAAACAGCAAGTGAGGCAGCCCACTGCAAGTAATCATGGAACATCTAGCACATAAGTACCAGCAGCATATGTCAAGGAGGCTACACCATTCTTTGACTCAGACACCACCACAAGTGACGAAGACCAAGATGAGGAGAAGCAGTTAAATGCTGTAGAGCAGGAGGTAAGTAAATAATTTTGTTTTTAATCTTAACAAATTTCAGATCGCTTTGTAGGACTATTTTTACCTTCCCTGAAGCTGTGCTATGAAGTACATGCAATAAGGCATTATACTGGATAGAAAAAATATACTGATACAGATAATGACTGTAATAACTGTAGTGCAAAATCTAAATCAACAAAAATGTAATACTTTTGTTGTCACAATTATTCAATAGGTCTTGATGTATTCTGGAGAACATCTCCTGTCCAAGGAGGAGAATCCACTGACTTGGTGGAAAAAGAATGCTGCCTGCTATCTAACATTGGCAGGATTAGCAAGGTCTCTGCTGTGTATTCCAGCTATATCCACGCCATCAGAGCGTCTGTTTTCGGCTAACAGTTAACATTGCTTCAAAAAAGAAAGCAAGCCTAAATGTCTACACACTACACGCCATGAATGAGTCACAGTGTTAGTTAAAAGTCTAGATCCTGTCAAGATAATTTTGAAAAAGGAAGAAATTTAAAGTAGATGTCTAGGTCTATATTTTAAGTTCCAATGTGACTAAGACTGCTGTAATGTGTCAGACCTCAGCTGGAACAAAAAATGGTAATGAGGGGAAAACATTTCAGAGTGTGTGAGTGTTTTCCCCTAGTACCACAGTAAAGTCCTGCTGACCTGGAAAGAAATACAAATATACTGCTCACAAAAAATTATATATAACATAGTACACAATATATATATTTAATTACATTAAATAGTCCCTACATTTTTTGAGCAGTATATTTGTAATCTGCTTAAAGTATTTGTTTTAAAATAACAAAAAACTCATAAATAATATAAACATTTAGAGTTACTTAAAACATTTTCCTTTACCTTTTCTCTGCATCTTTGCAGTTAGGACAGGTACACGCCATGCGCCGTTTCTTCTCGCCTGGTTGGCTCTGCAGTTCAAACGTAAGGGTCTGTTCCATCTTTAGTGGCTGCTCCTGGGTCTGCATGCTGCCCAGTTGAATCCCACCACCCTGAACTGTCTGCACGGTCAGATGTTGCTGTCCTAGGAACCAAAAAAGGAAGAGCTATAAATAAACATACATAGAATTTCCACAGCTACAAAATAATAGCAACCGGGTTTTTTCATGTTTGCTCTATTATATCTTAAACTGAACCCAAATGCTGATGAAGGATGGTGAAAACATGTATGGCATACAACATGGTACCCTTCTTTAAACTTTTCTAATTGCCACATCAAACACTAGGCACTTCTAATTTGTTGTATATAAATATTTCAGTTTAAATAAGTGTTGACATGAAACAAAAACATCTTGTTATTTGCTGAAAACTATAATTAGATGCTACTTTGGCAGTGCACATCTAAACAATTCAAAAGTTATTTGAATTTCTCAAACAACTTTCCTCTTGCGATGTAACTGGTGACAGCATTCATGTCTTGCCATCTGTTGCTTTTTATGTCAAAAAAGCACTTTTTTCTGCGTAATAACTTGGCTTGCTTAGTGTTTCTTAGTATAAGTACTAGTGCTGGCTGGCATGACCATTTTGGTTTATTTGATTTTTTTTTTATTTATTACACCGGTTTCACTGTATGTTTAAAAGTTTGTAGGTTCAGGTTCTTAGTTTGAAGTCAGCTGTTAGTTGTTGTCTTTAATTGCGACCTATTGCCAACATTGTTTGCATATTGTAGTCTGTCTGGTCAAAGCTGATCCACATCTAGCAATTAAATCTAACGACATAGACTGTAAGCTATCCATGGATAAAATGGTTTGTGACAGCCAACTGTATATTTGTTTTTATGTGCTTTCTTTAACGTCCCTATCCATTTCAGACACACAAGATTATATCTATACACAAGGTTATATCAGGACTAATCATATAAATATACACTCAATTCCATGCCAATTTTAAAGTAATTGATTAACCTAACACACATGTCTTTGGACTGTGAGACGAAACTACAGTACCCAGAGTAAACCCACGCAGACACAGGTTGGACATGCTGATCCACCCTGGGATTGAACCCAGGACCTTCTTGCTGTGAGGCAGCAGTGCTACCCATGCTGGTGCTCACGGTGACTGCTGTAAGTGTTTTTACTTTTACTTTTTCACTTTCAGTCCATTGCTCACTAAATTACATGAGACTTTTCAACATTTTATTATAAAATAAGCTTGGTGTTAATGAGTTTGGCCAACACTGTAAGTGCTAATGTGTAATGGACATATAACTTATGATGGATTTATCCCCATGGTAAATCAGGGACCACCTGTATAATACAATTCCATTAATGCAAATAATGCTTTAATACAGGAGGAATGTTCTGGGGGTCTTGAATGGATTAATTCGATTGACATTATTCCTTATGAGATTACTCCTTTTTTTTTTTTGCTTCTCGATAAGACTTCTGGAATGTACTATCAATGAGAACTGAGGTACCACTGTAAGGTGTGAGCATAAATTAGACTCACCCCCAGAGTTGGTGATGGTTACAGGTACTCCTTGCACTTGAACACCATTGATATTGATGGTCTGCACAGCTTGAGCTGCTGACGTGAGCTGTGCTGCATTGAGTGTGATGAGACCACCACCTGCAGGAGCGATCTTTGCAAGGGTTCTCTCTTTCCGTACCCCTGACTGGAGTTTTTTACTCACAACAGGTGGAGGGGCAGGAGTGGCAGGGGGTGTAGTTGGAGTAGTTACTATGGTCTCCTGCAGCTGCACTGCCTGCCACTCACCTGAAGCTGTTTTAATCAGCACCTGATTAAAAAAATACACAGGTCAGATACATACAGAAAACAAACACACACCCATACTTAAGATACAAAGGTTTTCTATCAATCAAAAAGCAATAGTAACATAATTAATCGTATATGACAAAAAATAGTAAGCAGAAAACAAACAGAAAAAGGTACCTGTGTAGGTTCTGATGGAGCCACCTGCACACTTGGACTGGCTGGTAGCCTCTGGGGCACAGGGGGGAGTGTTGCTGAGGCTGCCTGAACGACTTTTAGAGCCTGAGAAGGTATTTGCACCACCTGCTGCTCAGATTTCTGATGAACCAGCTGCACCTGTTGTACCACAGCAGGTGGGCTTCCCCCTGGACTCTGCACAATGAGAAGGTTGTTCCCAGCCTGACAGGAGACAAAGTACTCCTTCAGTTCACTCACTGAGATTTACTCTTTATCAATCTCTAAAGTAAATAAAAGTAAGATTTTGTATAAAGTTATAGAGTCAAATCCTTGTGCCAAAACGTATATACCTCCAGATCATAACATCAGCAGCAGCAGACTAAACTGTTGACACTAGGCAGGATGTAGCCATGATTTCATGTTGTTTAAACCAAATTCTGACTCTACTATACCCTACCAACCAAACAGTTTTTCAAACATATTTTATCCAATTCTGGCATCTGTCAGATGTACACATGTATCCTCAGTTCGCTGTTTTTACAATCTCAACAAAGACAACAAACAGTAAAAAAGACAACAGTAAAAAAGACAACTGACAGTTAAGACTGTACTATACAGATTTTCTATTTCTAAGGTTACTGTATTATGCTGTTGTATCACTGTTGTTTAAATATGGGAGCTTTTCATTTAATGCCCACTTGACGAATGGCATGCTCTGTATTCCCTTACCTTGTGTTTTAAAATTCAGCACCGCAGTGCATATTACTGCAGAATTGGATTAATCTTTTCAGAAGTATTTCCAGACTACCAAAATGTGATTAACAATGTTTTTGAGAAGAGCTACTTTCTTTACCGTCTTCCTGAATCCTTGGTACTGTTTTTTTTTTCTTATTATGAGTACTTGACAACAGCATTCCACTGCAAATTCAGATTTCTACTTCTTCTACCAGCCAATAATCTCACAGAAGGATGTGCCATAAATGTAATAACTAAATCATGCACATTATTAATTTCCAGTATTAATATACTGCATTTCAAAGTCTCAGCAAAGGTGTATGGTAGCAGTTTTTCAAATGCTGCACTTAATCCCAGGGTTACCCTGCATGAGAAACAAGCAACTCGGTCTATGAAAAAAAAAAACACAAATAAGCGAGATCTCTTATAATAAGCAGACCTGGCAGCCATGCCGAATTTGATTATACTAGCCACTTCCGGATTATGTTTCTGTGCATGCACAGACAGAAAAAACCAACTGCCTTAATCCAATCTGAGAAATCTAAGCATGCTTATACAGAAAGCATTTAGACCTTGCCACCTGGGATAGAACACAGAAGCTACATGTTGTGGGGCAACACTGCTATCCACTCACCACAAAACCACCCTTGGTTACTAAAACACTCTAATCAAAATGTTTAAAATGCTATATTAATAAGCTGTTAATTGAGAAGGCCAAGCTGTTACATAAATGTTCTAGAAAACATGAGCAAAAAAAACTGTGAAATGACTCAACCAACCTGAATGATATTATCTGCTGTGGTTTCTATCAGCACCGTCTCTACTTGTTCAGCAATAGGTGGTGGTGAGGCTGGTGGAAGTGCAGGGGTGGCTGGAGCTACAGGGACCTGTCTCTTCCGGCCCCTCTTTGCCTTTGCCGGCCTAGGTGAAACAGCTGCAGACTCTGTGACAATATGTGTTGTACCCACTTCACTTGTAGCAACACTGAGAGGCAGCGAGAGTCCACTAGACAGGTGCACAACATTAGTGTTGGCAGTAATACTGGCATTGTTCTGTTTCCGCTTTTGTGTCAGTGGCTTGATGGGTACTGTCTTTTGTGTGGGAGTGGGTGTTGCAGCCTGTACTGTAACAGGTGAGGTGATGATAGCCTGGTTGGTCCCAGGGATGATCTGGATCTGTCCACCCTGGGGTACCATCTGAATGGTCTGGGCTCCCTGGATCTGAGGCACCACCTGGTACTGAATGTTGGAAGCAGATGTACCTCCTTGGCGGGACGGGGTCTGAATAGCGAGGAGAATGGGACTGGTTCCTGAAGCCCCTAAACCTGCAGGTAGCTGAATAATATTTCCCTTGGCTGACAGGAAGCCCAGGTTTTTGGGTGGAGCTGGAGCGATTGGAGCAGGTTTGATGGGGTGAAGTCGGCGTGTAGTCGGTTGGGTTGGTGGAGTACTGGCAGGCGCTTGGGCAGCAGGTGGGCCGATCTTACTGCAAGTGGCAGCGAGGAGGGCCAAGGGTGATGGCTGAGAATCCTACAAAATGGATCACAAGTGCAGACAAAATAAAAGGAAAAGCCACTATAAGAGCAACCCGAACTATAATACACGGTGAGTCAAAAGACAAAAGAATTTACACTTATGCTATTGCATAAACAGAAGGGAGAATGGCATATCCGAATACCCCAGCAAGTAATGGGTGAGAGGGTCTATCTTTTATGCTGGAACATTGTGGTCATCTTGAAAGCTGCCATATTGGATCACATAAGTTTTTCCCCAATGGGAAGGTGGTCATGCAGCATACCAAAGAAGACCAGAATTATTTAAGAAATTATTTAAATACCACTTTTAGTTCAAAAGTTCTTAACACAGAAATTAAAAAGCTGTTGTTGCTTGTCACAGATAACTGAAGATGGAATTTGATTCTGATGTTTGGGGAATACACCTGCTATATCGCAAATGCAGACTTCAACAACAAACACGTAGAAAAACCACCAATTTCACACAGCATTGTTGCATCCCTCATAGCCAAATTTAGAGAAACTGTGGACGACAAGGCAAATGGTGGATGTCTGAAGACAGCTACTGATGAAAATAACCTCAACAGTGGTTTTGGCAGCTTTTGTGAGAAGTCAATGATGCAGCATGCGACGTCTCGCAGCAGAATGTAGTGTCAACCAAGTCAACCCTTGTACAGATTCTTTATACCAATAAGATGCAGCAGAAACTGTCAGAGGATGACCCTGATAGACGTGTCAAGACCTGCACCTGGGCGGTAGACCAACATCAACAGGATCCCACATTAGCAGAGGGCATTCTGTTCGGTGACAAGAAGTCAACTGGAGTGAAGAAAACCCTCACTGGAAAGCAAACACCATAGTCGTAGGTGATGTGAAGGTTACGGTGTAGTGTGGAATATGGGGCACTCATGTTGCCTGATAATGTTACAGGTAACGGTGTCTACATCCATTCTGACAAAAATGGCAACTTCCTGTTCTTCCTGTTATTTATAAACAGGATGGGGCCCCACCACGCTACGAAGATGCTGACCTCACGGCACACAACCTCTAACTCAAATCTCAGACAGTGTGTGTGTATATACTGAGAAAATCCGCAACAAACACCACATTCAGCACCACATTGTGCAGGCTTGTGACAGCATTTATCCAGAGTTTCTCATGTGGGTTCATCAGGACTGGATCCTGAACATTCAGCTCTGTGTTCATCACCAGAGACAGCACAATTAACATGTCAAATAGCTGTGCATCACAGGCAACGTTCCCAGTTATTGTTGCACATTTCTGTGCTGATAACTTTTGAACAAAAGATACTGCATATCTGATTGCGGCAATCGATTTCTGAGACAATTCTGGAGTTCTTTGATATGCAATATGACCACCTTCGCATTAAAACATAGACCCTCTCACATATTACTTGTTGGGGTGTTTAGACATTTAATTTTCCCTTTTGGTTCTGAAATAAAGGGGTGTCCTGTGACTTCACTTTGTATATTTATTATTCAGCATCAATAAATACAGAAAGACAGCTTAAAAGAAAAAGCACAAAAAAATCAAGTTCAGAATTAAAGCTAAAATTAAATGAGCACCTAAGGGGATTTTTAGTGATGAAACATTAGTAGAGTAATGAAGTCTTACTTGAGAGGTGGTGGAAGCAGGCTGAAGATATTCACTGGGACTCACAGCAACAGTGGTGGCCATACTGTCCTTTGGATCTTGAAAAAGAACCAGAAGTTGTAGGCTTTGGCTTATACAAAATCTAATTTAAGATGATTTCATAGTGGAAATTATCATGAACTTCACAGGTATGTTGGCAACAAAAACAAACTAATGTTCAAATGTTTAACATTGAATTTGTAGAATGTTATCTAAAACAACAAGTGATGATAATGGTAATGTTCTGACACAAACAGGACAGGCACAGCTAACGAGGCATAACTACAGCAAAACAGATGCACATTACTTTTGTTACTATGTCTTAATGGTATAAAAGCAGGAGGAAATCAGTGCACCCCAAGTAAAGAGAGGATATGTAAACTCTGAACATCCAGATTTGAGTCCAGGGTTGGGATTGAGGCTGTAAGGCAACTGAGCTAACTGAGCTTGTTGAAGTCAGAACACTTTACGTAAATTATGTTGTTGTTTTTTTTGTTACAGTTTATTACTCAGGGTGTTCTGTGCTGTCGTACAAATAAGTTACATACAGTGAGACTATCAGCAGATAATGGTTTTCCTTTTGAACAAAACAAAATAAACCAAGCTCTGATTCATAGCCAAAACCTCCTACAGCATTTTGGAATATTATTGTTGGCAGTTTGTACAACAGTCTACTTTTTGGTTTTCTGGCTAATTAAAATGATCCACAAATTATGTTTGTATGTAAATTTATGTTGTTTTTGTTCATTTAACATTACATCAGAGACATTCATACTGATTTATAGCAACTCAGTAACCAGATGTACATTTGCACAATCAGAGTGCCTAGAGTACACACATGCAGACATCACAACTCCACATGGGAGGTCTTCAAAGTCAAATCAGGGTGCTCTGGAGTTGTAGAACAGAAAATAGTATTTTCTAGATAAACTCAATAAACAATTAAAACAAACACTTTTTTAGAATTTCGAATTATACTGTGCAACCTACCGATTTTGTAGTTAAACTGGCTAAGTAACTGTGACAAACATGACTTCAACACAAGAGTGTAGATTATATCTAAACACTGTCCTTATCATGTGAGTTTACATGATAGTCTACGGTTTAGGGCCACTGATTTAACAACATTTACATTTGTACCTCGAAAACAAAGAAAACTGAAACTGTTGCACTGTGGCCTAACAGGGACATAGAGAAAGGAGCATCATCAGATGCCCAACGATGGAAATAAAGTCAGTTTTTGTCCCAACTGTTGAGCAGAACCACAAAGCACAAAACTCAAACATTCACTAAAGGCATTACATTTGCCATAATGCATCTTTATAAAAGCCTGAGCAGATAATGCAGTCAGAGATAGCCATTAATAAAATTAATGGTTAATAAAAATTATTTTGTATTAATTTGTTCCTGATTTATCATGCCTTCAAATCCCATCATCTGTTTAGAGTACAACAAGCTTATTTTTATGTAACCCATGATTTATTTATAAAAGAAGGGTACAGCTGTGCACCTCTAAACATGTGTGAATGACAAGTCATCTAGAAGCGACCCTGTGTAGAGGATTTAATAAAGATATACTTTAGCATGGAACTAGGAACTACCAAATCTCCTGGCACATCAGAATCGGATGCAACCATTTATTGCAATGCCATATGTTTATTTAACGTTGTTTCAGCATGGATAATCGCTACAATAACAAGGTTACATTTATGCTAGTCAGACACATTCACACTGGGCCAATTTAAATTGATCAATTAATTAGAGTGATCAATTAGCTCATTTAATGCGGTCTTTGAAATGTGAGAGGAAACTGGAGTACCTGAAGTAAACTCCACACAGATGGCAATATCATATAGCTTTAGTTTATCATGAATTGATGTGCAATAACGCAGACCACTGACGATGCTGGGCATACCAGCCTTCCACTGCGTCCGGGCTGATTATTTGTAATATAATTTTTTTTCCAGTAAAACTACAGGTCCTCCTTGAACGGCGTTCAAATTCATTGGCTGCATCCCACGAAGGCCGCCTATGTCATAGCACGGCGACTAGGCTGTCCCGTTTTGAAGACTTCTTCATATGCCCCCAAGAAATGCAACCCTCTGTTCCACAGCAACAAAGGATCCAAGGGGTGGATTCTTTGCCAGTCAGCATATCCTGAAGTTCACTGTGCGCTGGTGATGCAATCAGTAATTCAGACTAGGATATGCCTTCGTAGACCACATCCCCTGAATTGAGATGCATTGAATGACATCCAACTTCTTTCCAAACGATGAAGAACCGCTTGCGTTCTTATACTCATAACAATCTGATTCTGATGTGCCAGGACATTTACTTTGGCTTTATTCACAAACCTACGCGAGAAAGTATTAGAACTTTACTATATCACTCAATATATTTTCATTCTTGAATCCTCTATGTCCCAAATAGTAATACATATAAATATTATAACTAGAATTACGTATTAGGGTGCAGTATAACAGCTTCTGCATTTCGACTTTATTCTTCACGTACGAGTTTATTCTCGAGATCCAACAAATAAAATTTTAATCTATGGCCCTAAAACGCCGTCGTACTTTGCTGGAAGCTGCAGAAACATGATAAATTAGGTTCTGAGTTACAGTTTGGATTTGAGACTGAAGTGTAACCACAGCTTTGCCGAACAGGGAGGAAAACAGACGCCCACAATTTAAGCGTGGCCCTGACAGCGCCTCCTCACCGTTAAGCAGAGCAGCAGCTAAATCAGCCTGCCAAGCTAAGCACATATTGAACCACAGCTTAGCCAACAAGCTAAACAAGCTAGCGATGTGCTGCTCCTCACTGCGCTTTAAATTGCATAAGTAAACGGCCCCGGACTATTTTACTGTATATCTATAGTGGGCAGACAGTGGAAAATGGCATAGCGACGCTATGCATATAAAACGAGCTGAAACTCGAGCCTGAGCACTTTCATCTCTTAAGGTGGAAAGCTGCAAAGCAAACTGCACTCTGCGAGCTAACATGCTAACTAGCATCCGGCTAAGCGAGATAAACTCTTTGATACGGGAAGGCAGCTTCATTGCGGAAGTGTGCATTTTGTATTAGGGTTTAGTCGTGTTTTAATAGACATATTTGCTACTCCGCTTACAAAGTGCGCCACTGTTGTTAAACTCGTAAGCATACGTTTGAACAAAGTACATAGTAATATAAACACCAGTTATAATTCCTACCCACCGCTCATGACGACATTCGCTCTCCGTGAAGTCTGCAAAAGCAAAGCCCCTAGCTAGAGACCGCCTGCGCCCTTCCACCAATCACCGTGTCCGTAGAAAACTGATTGACCGCCGCTCTATCCAATGTGCACGAGCCAGCTTTGTGATTGAGATTTAATCTGACCAGTAGCGGGATTAATCTGTGCAGCGACACATGATGTGTGGGAATCTGACCAATAGTGTTTTCTGAGTTGATAAAGAAGGCGGGGATTAAGAGAGCGACAGCGGAGTAAACTGAACCAATGGCGTATAGTGGCGTATTTTACTGACGTTCAGCTCGCCCACTTACTAACGGCTGTAGCACATCAATCAAAAGGGATTCTCGAACAAACTGACTGACACCTGTCATAACTAGCC
>JAUZST010004872.1:0-41732 GCA_034779995.1 Parotocinclus haroldoi
AATAAGTGAGCGAGTCTGAGTGCGAGTCAATAAGTGAGCGAGTCTGAGTGCGAGTCAATAAGTGAGCGAGTCTGAGTGCGAGTCAATAAGTGAGCGAGTCTGAGTGCGAGTCAATAAGTGAGCGAGTCTGAGTCCGAGTCAATAAGTGAGCGAGTGCGAGTCAATAAGTGAGCGAGTGCGAGTCAATAAGTGAGCGAGTGCGAGTCAGCATGAGTCTGCATGTGAGTCATTCAGTTTGTCCGTAAGTGAGTCAATTATCAGTCAGACAGTGAGTGAGTCAGTCTGTTAATCAGTGAGTCAGTGAATGAATCCATCTGCCCATAAGTGAGTCATTTAATCAGCGAGTCAGTGAGTGAGTTAGCCAGTCCATTTGTCTGTTCGTGGACTTAGAAATCTGCGTAATAGAAATGTCGTTCTCAAAGTCAGATTTATTTTCATAGCGTTTTTTACAATCATCCATTATCTTCCATTATAGAAGTCTAAACCCAACCTAAGCAAGCCTAAGGCAGCACTTCCTAATGTTATAAGGACGACGGCAGGACCAAGACACAAAAAGTCACCTCACCTGCTTGGGCAGCTCGGATAATTTATGTGTATGGATTTAAGGAACTGATGAGGGAAGAACAGCTTGGGTGGAGCTGATGCGATGCTGCTTGTGTGACGTCACACAGAAAATGCTTAATTGATTAAGATCTGTCTGAACTCTCTTACAGATGTCCTCCAGTAAACCTCTAGTCATTTGCCAACTAGATTTATTGTGCTTCAAAGCAGAATAATAGCCTCAAATCTTTTGATCTCATTTATCAGGCAGTGCTCAGAGTGCGACCAGGCCAGCAGCGACGAGGCCGACATCGCCATGGAGACGCTCCCAGACGGCACCAAGAGGTCCAGAAGGCAGATCAAGGGGCCGATCAAATTCATCCCTCAGGAAATGTCACCAGAACCGAAAAAGCTGCAGCTGAGGGGCACGGTGGGTTCAGTCACAAACCTTTCCTCTGATTAGATTAGTCTGATCATACTACTGAAATGATGCCAGAAAGGTTTTTTTTCACAGAGGATAAGATAATATGATAATAATGAGCATGTCATGTTTAATAGACACACGGTTTTGAGGATCATACTGTACATAGAGGCGTTGGGAAGGGTGGCTCGTGTTGCTATGTGAAAATACCTGTCAAAACCAGATTTAAACACCAAACTTTCTCTTTCATTCACTCGTCTTAATCTGTGCAACGCCCCGGGCAACGTGCTCACGCTTAATTGATTGCTGCCATCTCACTAATGAGATGTAATTGACCTACGCTCCGGAGCCTTGGCAAGGTCACGCCTGCTTGCTTTTTGCGTAAGAGCGAGTTTCTCTTCCGAATCTGTGAAACATTGAGATAACGATAAAACTTTTCTTGTCTTAAGAGATTGACTAGTGTTTAAACCTGAGGGTTTCATCCGGACACTGACCTTACAAAAGCAAGATCATCCACTAGTGCTTTTGTAAGGTTCCAGGACTTTAATGACTTGTTAATTGTTTTTTTTGTACATTTATGTGACTTTTATGTCCTATAGCAGACACCCTTATCCAGAGAAACTTAAATTAATAAAGTCTAATTAATACAATCCAAGCAATTGTGGGTTAAGGGCCTTGCTCGGGGACCCAGCTGTGCCAGAGGTGGGATTTGAACCCTTCAGGTCCATAGTCCAGTACCTTAACCACTAGACAACCACAGTCCCACTGCAGAAATTAATAATTTTGCCAGATACTACAGCTACTGCTCCTACTACTGTTTCTATTGAATTCTCTTTTACTGAAAACTACAGTTAGTACTCCTACTTTTTTTTTTCTTTCATCTACTACCGCTGTTTCTACTTGTCATTTCTGTTCTCCTCTAATTCTTCTAATCATACTACAGTTTTGTTTTTTTTTACCTTTTTTTAAATACTATAATTATGAACGCCATTGCTACCTGCATTTGTGCTCATCCTACTACTTTTCTGTTAATGCTCCTGTAGATTTTGTTTATACTCTCCTACTACCATTTCTTCTGCTGTTTTCTGTTCATACTCATCCTGCTCCTGCTACTACGTCTACTGCTCCTACTAACCTTTTGTTCCTACTCCGTCTTTTATAGTACCATTGATTCATAGTATGTCTACTCTCGATCCTTTTTACTTCTGAATTTTAAGGAAGCGTTGAGGAACCCTTGATTAATCTGACTTGAGAGGATGGAATTCCTAGTCATTTCCCACGTAGGCAGCTCACTAGATTTGAGGCGGACCCTATATTTACTCTCCTACTGTTCTCTGTTTATTCTTTCCTACTTCTACTACCGAGTCTGTTTGTACTCCAGCTAATACTGCTACTAATCCTCTTAAATCTGCAGTTTCTATTCGTACTTTTCCACTACCATTTATACTGGTTTTCATGTTAATACTACCTTCTACAGCTACTAATATTACTCCTACTGCCACTTCTGCATCCGCTACTACTACTGCTTATGTTCATTCAACTGTTAATATTACTACAGATTCTATTTAAAACCTTCTACTATCATTTCTGCTGCTAATTCTGTTCATATGCCTTCTGCTGCTCCTACTACTGATTCTCCTAATTCTACTTCTGCTGTTATTCGTTATCCTGTTTACTTCTGCTTCTACCACTTCTGTTACTGTTTATATACGTACTCTTGTTGCTACTATAGCTGCTGTTTTAGTTTATACACTCTTACTACCACTTCTATTACTGTTTCTCCTCCTCTACTGTAAATAATACTGTAGTATTCTTAAAACCACTACTGTTGTTTTTGTTTACACTCCTTCATTTGTTACAATGACTGTTTTGATACGTTTTCCTCCTCCTGTTAACTCTTGTAATAACACTAATTAAGAACAAATGCAATTGTCACATGTTGACGTTAAAAATGGCACTTATTGTTGCCATTAAAGCCATTTTTTTGCGCTGTGACATCACCTCGATATACTGCACCCCCCGGTGGCCGGTTAATGCAGTTTCGTGAGGCTCAGCAGAAAACAGCTGGATTAAACCTCCCTCTTTCGCTGCGGGAGCTGTGGCAGCACGTCAGGAGTTTCGGCGAAGCATTTATCTTCAGATGCACAGCGCGGCGTGGCGGCTGCCTAAAGGAGCCCGGCGTTTGCATCCTCGCTGCCTTCGACACGGCGACGCAGCAGCAAAAAGCCCCAGTAAAGCCACTTTCCTGTTTATCAGAAGCAGATAATCGACCTCCCGCTGATCCCGCACTCCAGAGGAGGGGGATGATTCGACACTCAGGTTCTGTGTCGACACCTTCCTGCGTTAAAAAAACCTCACGAGGGAATTTAGAAATGTCACGCTGATATTTTCTCACATCCTTTATCTGGATGGAATCTGCCACGCGCTCAACGGTTCTTCCAGAGAATAGGGATCCATAAAAGCCAGGATCTGTGATGTTTTGGGACTGATCCACCAAAGACCTTGAGGACGTTCTTGGGCAGCATGAACTACATGAAGCACCATTGCATTTGGCTGTCTATGCCAAAAAGCTATAAGCGGTAACTGTATTTAAACCTGGATGAGGGAGGATTGTGGATGATCTTGAGGAGCATCTCGGGCCCTTTGCTAAAATAATCTCTCTTCTAATCAGTCATGGTGAGCCTCCTCACTATGTGGCTGCTTGGATGGAGTAGAAAACTAAATGCATGAGGTTCCTCACCAATAGGGGTCTGATTTGATGAGTAACTTGCATGATGAATGCGTATCTTTCCTTCACTCCGGCCCTAATCGATCGAAGCCTCGTTAAAGACGCAGCGATGGACTTAATTAAAGGATTGATTTTTACGAATCGTCTTCATTCCCTGCGGTTGAGATTCCGTTCACCTCAGCCCTCTACCTGCTCGCCGCCCCCCTCTGCCACGCCTGAGTGCTTGAGCTCGGCCTTTAATAGATTCCCTTAATGGAGTTTGCTCTAACGAAGGATTAAAGCGAGTCAGCGCACGCCTTTGTTCGGCAAAGGGCTTTGAGAGCCAACTGGCAGAGCCGAGGCAGTTAGCATTTCGAATGATAAGCGCTCCATCTGCTGTGTGATGGCAAGCCAAAGGCGACAGATGGAATTGTTTTCCCAATCTGTTTAAATATGTTGTCGATTCTTCTTCCCCCATTTTATAAAAGGCGCACGTCGCCGCCTCTTAAGACGCCAGCGTTTGATTTGATTTGCGAGGCTCTAGTGCTCTTGTGTGCACAAACGGAAAAGAAGGCAGGCTTGTTGACTAACCGCTGTTCTAAGGGGTCAGAAACTTTGGGTTTGGAGGTTTTGATACAAATCTTTATATAGAAAGAAAATAATTTACAAGTTTGTAGAGAGTTTTATGAATCCTTTATTTCATCATTTCTTTTCACATCTAACACTTTTTTTATTCTTTTTTTTTTCCTTCTTTTTCTTTTCATCCTTATTAAATGTATTTTCCTGTGTTTGTGTTCTACCATCTCATTCATTTAGCGTCCTTCTATTGCTATTAACTAATTTGCCTATCGTTTCTTGATGCTGATGTTGATATTTAGAGAGCAGTTTGGCCAATATATCATTCCGGTATCACAAATCTTCCAACTACCGTAATAAGACTATTAGATGTTACGAACAGCTGCATGTATTACACGATAACAGCATCATCTTCTTTCTGTGTAAATGCTTGCAGAAAATAAATGTTATTAAAGTAGTGCCCATGGTAACAGCAACTTTTAGTTTTTAATCCCAGTCCCAGTTAAAAGCAGCAAGTTGTAATGCAGGAAACAAGGTATCTCTGCATTTTCTCCACTATTTCCGAATATCGGCCTTGTGAGCTCCGTGGCATTACCCGCTACGCTAGACAGATTTGCCTCTTTAAGGAAGCTAGCTCTGTCCAAAGATTCTGCTGTTTTACATTCTGTATTTTCTTCCCTTTAACAGAGAACTCGGGCGCAAAAGAGAAAGAGGGTGTCGATCTACGAGGAGGACAAGATCGAGGTGAGTTTCCTTCTTCCTATCTCCGACCAGCCTGTTCTATCAGCGATGCACCGAGGAGAGCTAGACCCGTTTGCATAGCCGCACACGTTCTGTACAGGCCGGTTATAATGGAGTGCGTTTCCATAGGAACCGGTGCCGCGGGAACGCAGGCAGAGGCAGGCGGCGCTGCAAAAAAAGCCGAAAGCTGACGACTCGAGAACGGAGTGCAGCACCTGCAAAGGCCCCGGCGACAACGAGAACCTCGTTAGGTGAGTGAGGTTGTGCGTGCGTGCGCGTGTGTGTGTGTGTGTTCACTGAGAGGCACTGGGGTGGTATTCTGGCCGTGATTAAAGTTCACTCTTCATTATGCGCCCGCTCTGGCCCTTTCTATAGCGCTGCCTCCTGTGTTTGCTCATTTCTTTGATCTCCTTTCATCTTCCTGCGTTTTATTGTTAGGCACCGAGTCCAAAATGGAAAGCTGATTTAATAGAAGATGTAGGTCCTCAGCGTTGCACCCTTTTTTTTTTCCCTGACTTAAAACATCTGGCTTTCTTAAACGAGGCTTTTCTTAAAGATTGAGAGAATTGAAAATACTAATGAACAAAAGCTGCTTGTCTAAAGTGTGGGGGCACTCCTGCGTCTCACACTGGCCCAGAGCCCTCCTTAAGGGGCGCTGAGATTTGAGAGCCTTCTCGCCAACAGCTAGTAGGCTCGGGTGTCCTGTGGTGACCGACAAGGTGCCTTTTGATTGGTCAGAAAACCAGTGCAAACCAGAAAGGATCAGGCTCTCACAAACTGGAAACCACAAAGGGCAAGGCCCCCAGTGACCATGAAAGATCAGGTGCCCTTGTGATGTCCCTGAAGGGCTAGGATCCTCATGATTGGTCAGTCAGCCAATAATGACCATGAAGGTTCAGGTGCCTTTTGGTGACCATATTGGTACTGGCAACCTCTGATGGCTATAAGGGGTCAGGCACCCTGTGAACGGTGATGCACCCGGTGACCATTAAGGGTCAGGCATCTCAAGGTGACCTGAACGGGTTGACACGCCCATGACACGACCATGAAGGGTCAGATGCTCCGTGATTGGTCAAGCAGCCGGTGATAACCGTGAAGTGTCAGATGCACCTTGGTGACCACAAAGGGTCCAGCAATGGAAGGATCAGGCAGTGTAGGGCCGGCACAGGGTCCTCCTTTCAACGTAGAGACTCGGCAGTCCAGCCCTGTAATGGACTGGTCCCCTGGCATAGGAATAGCAAAATCAAAAACATGCAGTTTTTGTTGTTAAATGTGCTAAAATAATAATAATAATTAATAAATGATAATTAATCTGGAGCAATAATAAACATGTTAATATATTAGGTGCTGTCAGAATCCTGCTTATTTATCAATAGGATTGTCTGAACGTGAGCTGGAACCACTTAAGAAGGTGGGAGTAACTGGTGAGGTTTGAACTTTTGGACGTGGTCCGTGGGCATGTCTTACAGTAGTAGATGGCGAGGCTGATTGGTCCGAATCTTGGCACCGCCTCATGCCGTACTCTGGATGTGTGTGGGCTGGGCTGGGTTGGGCTGTGGCGTGAAGGTGTGCCGCCCTGACTGACTGCTCTATCTTTGCATTAAACAGGTCGTGAGAGCCGGGTGCCACCTCCCCCCCTCGTCCTCCCCTAAAAAACCGGGGCCAGATGCTTGTGGGACAGAGAGTGGGAGAGAGACAGACAGAGAGGCAGATTTCGTTTTGTTTCGGAGAGCGGCTTCGGGGTCGGGCAGGAAGTCGCGGACGACGGCGGCATCAGACCGTCACCATCGACCTCACTTCCTGCTCGGAGCCATGGATTTTAGCGCGTTGACTCGTTGGGCCGAGCTTAGAGGAAAGCGAAGGCATCCCAAATCGTTCGTGTTGGACGCTATGAAAGGACTGAGTGGATCTTTTGAGGACTTGTAGCTTTTGGGCTTTTTTTGTAATTTTTTTGGACTCTTTACTGACTGTTATAATGGGAATCAGCTACACCTCAAGGCCCCCTACAGGCCTGTATGGGATATTCTGGGCAGCCCTCTGCCTTTCTTCTTCGCCTCTCATCTTTCGGCCGTCCCACTAAGCCCTCGGCACCAGACCCTCGTCGTGATGGTGTTTTATTTAAACCGGACCTGTTGCTGCTCCTCTTCGCTTGTGCTTGTGTTTAGCTGGTTTGTGTAGTGAGTAGAGAATTTAGAAACGCTTCGACCGGTGTTTGTGCATTCGCTGTATTTTCAAATGCTAATGATGTTTATAGCGTAGTCCCGATTTAAGCCACCGAGTGAGTTCATGTAACAGGTTTATAATATAACATCATCTTCAGATCAGAGCGAGTCCTCACAGGTTTTAACCTCAAAACCGGGTTCGCCGATTTATAGTTTCAAATCTACTCTATATAGCAGAGGTCAGTAATTCTGAATGCAGTTTAGATAAATAAACAATCTTAAACCATTATAAAACACAGAGCACCTGAAATTCTAAGGTATTTTTAAACTGGGGTGTAACGATGCACCACGCCACGCGTCCAGCTTATGATGTCACCTAATGCAATAGCATTTTTGGACACCAGAGGGCACACTCAATCAGTCGGTTCCAAATTCCTAACACGGATTGTTTTTGTTAAAAACTACACAAAGTACAACTTTTAACTGATACTATTTAAAGATTTAAAAAGGTCGTTTATTTAGAATATGGCGAAGCTACAACAGTTTGATTTTGTTTAGCATTTTCAGTTTTCAAAAAAAGGTCGTGAGCAGTGTGTATCGTTATATCTCTAGTATTTTCGGTGCAAATAATTGACATCATTCCGAGCTAACGTTCTTAAGGAGCTTTAAAATCAGGCTCCTGCTCTTGGAGCATGTAGAAAAATAAAAAATATATAAAAAAAATATCTGCGCCCAGGTGGCATGGTACCAGTCCGCCAGCCCACCAATGGAGACCTGGGGCCGGGTTCACAAAGATTTTGAGGAAAAAAAACGTATAAATAAATACTTTTCATTACAATTCATTTATTAAATGGAAATAAATGTGTTAGCTTACATTATACATGTTCTTAGAATTGGTTCCTAGTAAGGCTTAAGAGAAAAAGAACGTTCTGAAAAAGCTATTTGCAGATTTCTTATGATCTTTTTCACACTTTTTGTGAATCCGGTCTTATTAAAGGAGGGTTAGATCTCCCACAGGCCTGACTGGAAGTGTCGGAGTGAAGACCCAATGGCAGCTTGGCAGTATTGGAACTCGAACCCTGGACCTCCTGTTCAGCTTGGCGCATGCTGTTTAATACGTTAGTATGTGGTCTGGGCAGAGATTGAGGGTTCAAACTTGGGAACAGAAATGAAACGGGGTCATCTTTGGCGTCATGAGCACCATGGGTGTAGGAAAGGTCCAGATGTGTTAGTGCTTTATTAACGATCGTATTTACATTTGTGGTGACGGGCTCAGATTACTTCTGTAGTGCTGTAAACTCGCTCAGCGTATTACACTCCTCACGTCCAGTCTTCCCGGCGGCTAAATATCGACGTGGCCCCAAAAGCGTCCGCTCCTCGCCCAGAGCCGAAGTGTTTCGCTCTTTGTGACGGCTCAGCTGCCTTCTAATGTATCGAGATGCTTGAAATGTCCCGTCGAGAGGCGTTATCGTGTCCTCGTGCCCTTTAACGTTAAGCAGCGCTTCACTTTATCTGTAGATCTGCATGGTCGTACAGAGCAGCCTGAACAATAAGCCTTTTTTTTTTTTTTTTTTTTGGTTACTTTTGCACTCGTGTCAGATGTGAATCGTGTACTGTAGGATCTCGAGATGTCGTGCGAGATTGTATTGTTTGGGTGGCACTTAAACGTGTTCATATGTTTACGAGCTTTTTATGATATCTGATATGAACGGTACTGGAAGCGTAATAAAACTCAAACTTAAGTGTGTGTTACTTGTCTGGACGGGCTGTTCATGGGCCGGGGTGGCATACAGAACACTGGCATTAACTCAAGTGGTGTTCTAACTGATGACAAAATCGAAAACTGCCCAAAATAATTAGCAGTGTCTGTGAGCTCATCGGCCTTAGCCACTTGACCCGAGTGTTATGTTACCCGCATTGTCTCAGGTGTTGTGCCACCAGACTTGGGCATTGTGTGATCCGGCTCGAGCGCTACCTGACTAAATTCATCAGGGTGGTACTTCAGGTGAGGAACCTGGCTTGGATATTGCGCCACCTGGCATAGGCATCACCTCCGGAGACGCGCTTGATTGGGTGTTGGGCTTCACCTGACGTGCCACCTGACTCTGGGGCATTGACAAACCGGCCTCGGGTGTCGCCTCATGAAACGGGCATAGCCTCTTGTGAAACGGGCATATTCTGAATTGACTCTTATGTTGTTTCTTGCGAAAGGGGGATTATCTTGCGCGTGTGTGTGTGTGTGTGTGTGTGTGTGTGTGTACACGAAATGGGCATTACCAAACATGAAACGGGCACGGCCTGACTTGACTTGAGTGTCACATCATGTAAAACAGGCATAGCCTCACCTAAAACTCAGCTGTTGCCTCGTGACATCGTTTGACCTGACCTGGGTTTTGCCACACCTGAAATGGGCGTCGAATTAGGTGGTGCCCTAACTCACTTGACTTGGGTCTTGCCTCCGCTGACGCTGATGTTGTGCTACCTGACTGGGGTAGCCTCTGGTGATACATTTGTCTTGGCGGGTGCCTCGGGTGATGGACCTGGCTCTGCCATAGATTCACCTGACTGGGGGCACCTCCTGACTCCTGAGCTGCTGTCATGTGCCACTAGATGTAAATATTGACTGAAAGCTTACCTGGAGAAGAACATACAAAACATTCTGCTTTCTTAGATCGTAATGGAATGGTCAGGTTAATTCACAACATTGACTTGGCTTGTAGTCCACGTGTGTGTGTGTGTGTGTGTGTGTGTGTGTGTGTGTGTCTTGTATGTATGTGCTTTTGTGTGAACTGTAATAAACTCTTGACTTTTTGACCTTCTTGCTGCTGTGATGAATGACTCCTGGTCAGGTTAATTAATAACACTGACTGTTGGCTTGTAATGTGTGTGTGTGTCTTGTTTGATTTATTTTCGGGGGACGGTGCTTGTGTCCGACAGGATCTGCTCCACTAGACCCCCTCATAGAGAGGACGCAGCCATGCAGGAGGGAAGCGGGAGGATTAAACGAGCGAGGTGGATCCTCTGTGTTTATCAGGACCTGTTTGTTCGCTTGCTGGTTTTCCCACTTCATCTCATGCTCAAAAAGATCGTGGCTCTCTCTGTGTGCCCGTGCCAGGCTCTGTGTGGTACCGAGGGGGAGGGGAAGGGTATGGTCATGGGCATCACACCAGGCCCAGCGTGTCTGGCAGACCCTGAGATGCATTTGTGCTTCTGCAACAACAGTGACAGCTACAGCACAGAACATCCAAATGTGGGGTGTGTGTGTGCGTCTTGTCTTGCTGTATTTGTGAGAACCGAACGTCCTTTCAGTGATTGGCAAATTCTGATTATTTAAGACTGACTTGTGAGGAATGTTTTACTGGTCCTCTCTTCTTTGATTGCTTTTTGCCCAAAAAACCCATCATATTCTATTTAAAAAAAAAAACAAAAAGAACCAAAATAGTTGCTTTACGGTCCATGGCCCTGTTTCAGAAGTGGGACATAAACACGGTTGCCATGACGATCTGTAGAATCATAATGTCACTACTTTGGACAAATCCAGGAAAAAAATGCATCTTACATCTTCGAACCTGTCAGTTGTGAATACGGTCTGTCACTCCGTGTGTGTGTGTGTGTGTGGTAGGTACAGACCTGGCTGCATGGTAACCTTTCTGACGATGGTCTCTCTTTCCATTACTGTCCTGACACAGGATCCGTGGAGATGATTTAACGGCGGCATTTTGTTTTGCTGACTTTACTCTTTTTTCCCCCGACCATTAAAAGCGGACGATACGTGGGAAGGGAGGCCGTGAGGCTGAAATCTATTACGCCACAACTTCCTACGTCTTTTATCGCACTGAGCCGTGTGTGTGTGTGTGTGTGTGTGTGTGGACCTTTTGCTGATCCTCTCTCCTTCCTCACATACATCTCAGTATGTGTCAAAATCGACTGCCCCCAGGTCCTGGATTTCCACGAAGAGAAGCAAAATCATGACCTGTCGGTTTTTAGTGCGAGATTTCTTCCGTAATAACAGAGATTTGTTGCGTCGCGTGGACGTCCTTGACTCTCTGCTGCCCCCTGCTGAATTCCGGCAGAGGAGCCGCTGACGACTGGAAGTTAGGCGCGGCGTTTCGTGCCGCTAATGAGCTAATAAAAAGGAGTTACCGCGGCATTACTTTCTTTCTTTCGCAGGCTCTTCCTGTCCTCGTCAAACAATAGCTCTGTAATAATACCGGTTCTGTGGCGGCGTTAATCAAAAAGTGTGCCGAGGCTGATAATCCTGTCCTCGTATACAGAAGGGAGTCAGAGAAAGCCACCGGGGCACTTTGTCACAGCCGCCGGTCAATGCCCGAGCGCTTTGTGCTCTATCGATCCGGCTCACGTGGCTTTCCCCAGGTAATTGCGGCCGAGCAATTCAGCTGATAAATTCAGCGTTTCTTTCAGACGTTTTCGAACCTGTAACAAGCAGCGCTGACAATCTGTTCGTCGATACCCCAGACCCCGAAGAACTTATTTGTGATCTGGTTTAAAAGTATTGCTTCAAACTGTGTCCCGTCTCTGAATATGCGCTCTTTATCGCTACGTGACATCATAAACCCTGCCTAGCTGCTTTAATCTATTGTACTTTTCAGAAACTGTACGAGAAACTGTATGTGTCTCGAGATGCGGACGCTTAAAAAGAACAAATGCAGAGTTCCTGAACCTTCTAAACGGTCTAATACGCTACTCCCACCAAACTTATACTATCAATTTGTATGGGAAAGATGATTATCATCGCCCTTGAAATCTACACTCATGTTATTGTATTCATTTTGGGTTTTTATTTATGGGTCTGTGTTTATTTGGGTTCCTTGGCTTGACATGGACACACTGTGTGACGTCAGCCATGTGAATTTTGCTTACGAGTTTCAGACCCGGGTCTTCTTTATAGACATGTAAGCTCTGTAAACTTTGTTGCCGGTCCGTTTGCCTATTGTTTTTTTGTTTTTAAAAGGGATCTGTTGTTTTTATACACAAAGGTATTTTAAAATAGCAGTTGAGCTTAGAGGTTAAAAAAGTTTCCTGCAGTGCAAACATGTAAGAAAGGGGGCGCTCTTCTGAGGTGCAAGGAAAGGACTGTAGACTGTAAATAGGTGTGTTGTCAGATGGACTGGCGTCTCACGAATCCTCTACACATCCGTTGTTTTTTAGGGATAGGCCACCGCCCAGAAATAGCAAGTGCCCCTTTCTCATGTGCTCTTACAGAATGAAATGAGGACTGACTAACATGATGTGTAAGTGTGGCTTGTTAATCACCACCAGCAATTTTAAATACACCTCATTAGGGGTAACTATAAACAACAGATCCTCGTGCTAAAAATGGGAAATAACCTGTTTAAAAATTGCCGGACTGTGAGGCATTTAGCAGACGCCCTTATCCAGAGTCACTTACAACTCGTAAAGTCTTACAATCCAAGTAATGGTAGTAAGGGCCTTGCTTAAGGGCCCATCTGTGGCAGCATGGCAGAAGTGGGATTTGAACCTTGGACCATTATGGCTATCATGTCCAGAGTCCAGTACCTTAACCACTAGGCTATTGCGGTTCCGCTTTTATTTCGCAACAATACGATGGAGGCGTCTAAGCGAAATTTGCATGTTTACTTCACTTCACACAGCGTTTCTACAGAAACAAGGTCCCAGATCAAATGCAGTTCTCAGGAGAGCTCTTTCTTCCAATCGGCTCAAGTTAGGTGCCAGACCGTCCGTCGAACAACCAGCTAAAATCCTTTACATATTGATACGAGTTGTGTTCGAACCTCCCTTGGACGGTCGCCGCTGCGTTCGCCAGTTTCCGTCTAAGCCTCAATCGAGGTCGGCCTGGGTAATTTGATCTCGCAGGCTGTTTAATCCACAAAGAGACAATTCGGAATCGCCTGCATATTTAGATCCCTAAAGAGGAAACTTTTTAAATTAGCGCGTTCAAATGTTCCAGCGGCGTCTTACCTACGTCTTATTTGGACGCCCAATTTCCACCGTGTCCTCGTATTCCTGCTGCACGGCGTAATCATGAACGGCTCGCGTAATTTCCAAACCAACTCCTGCTACCTGTGATCCCGCCCACCACGTCATCTAACCATACGTCCACTTGAGATATGGATCGTCTACGGTATTATCTTCATTATTGTCTTAACGGTGTGTGAGCTGAAATGATCCCCTCTCTTACCGATGCCGAAACAACCGGGTACCAGATAAAGAAGTTTGATTTCACCTATCGGTTCCTCCTAACGCTTTTTATGCTCCAAATGCAGGCCAGGATGGCTGCGTTATGTAATAATTAAAAAGAATTTTGTTTTAAAGATTGAAGACATGGAAGATTGTGGAAGGTTGATCTGTTCTAAAGGAGGACCTTCTCTATCTAAAGTATAAGATCAAGCTTTAGTATTTATAGCGGGTGTGCCTGAATGCACTCTCCTAGCCAGATTGCCAGAGAAACATTGAAACTTTTGACCATTTTCACCATTTTGGAATCATGCAACCAATACCAAACCCACCAGAATATGGAGATTCTGACCAGCTTAAGTCAGCCGTCTGAACCAGTCCAGGTAGCAGCACAAAAACACACTCAGCAAACCATTCTGCAAAAGAAGGGGTTAATGACAAGAAAAGCAACACTTGCTGTCAGCGATTACACTGAGAAAGACTCTGTACCAATCGAGGGGGTTCAAACAACCTTTAAAAAACTTTAGGCCTGAATTCTACAGGTGCTTCCGGGCTTTTCTTTGGGCACACGGTTAAACAAATCCATCGCTGTTTGAATTTATGCTAGCTGAGGAGTTTACCGCAACAGGGACGTGATTCTGCCATGGTCCTTAACCCACCAATGCTTGGATTGTATGAGTTGTAAGTTGCTCTGGATAAATGCCATAAATGTAATTGTAATATATACTTAAAACACGACCGTGTCCATGGCTCTTCCTCACTACATCGCTCATCGCTCCTTCCCTCCGTCGTCCCTTTCCCCTTCCTTTCCTCTGCGGTCTAACCTTGGCGACTGGACATCCTTCGAAGAATCCAGACGTGACTGAATTAGCAGTGATCCACTCACTTAAATCCACTCGCTTCCTCTTTACTTCTGTCCAGATCATTCTCTTGAACGTCCTCTGATTGAATTAAGTCGTCATAGCCGTTGTCGGTGAGAGCTGACGGGGCGAGACTTTGCAAATCAGCCGAGCTGGGGGAACGCAGCGAGCGGTCTCTGAGCTCTCCGTCCGAGATTAAAGAGCAGATGAATGGGGATAAAGGCTCGCCGGCCGAGAGCAACACGTGTCGCAGCGAAAAGCGATCAATGGTGCTTCCCCTAACCCTCGCATCCCAATAAGATTAACTCGATCAATAGACTCTTATAAGTGATTGGATTGTGTCTGGGACCAGAGACGAAGGGAAACGGCTCGATTTTACCGATGATTAAAACGAAGCCGAATTGCTTTGATAACATCGAGGACCTTGGGTGTGTAAGGGCAGTGCTCCGAGCAGATCGAGTCTGGTGCCTGTGTATGGCAGATACTGGAGAGGGATTAGACTAAATCGTTCCGAGCCGTTCGTCCTGAGACGTATGAGGCCCTTCCGAGACTTAATCCTTCTCTCACAAAGGGTTCGACATATTTAGCTAAAAGTTGGATTGTATTTCCTTCTTCATTACTTCATTACTTGTTTACTTTCCTTAATTCCCCCTTCCTTCCTTCTACCGTATTTCCTTTTTTCTTCCCTTTCTTCCTTTTGGCTTTCTTTCCATCCTTTAAACTATCCCTTTTTCTGTCCTTCCTTCCTATCATACTTCCTCCTTTTACCCTTTATTCCCTTTCCTTTTCATGTTCCCTCATTCGTGATTCTCCCTTGGTTCCATCTTTTTCCCTTTTGCTTACTTACTTCACTTCTTCCTTCGTTACCTAATCCTTACCTAATTGTCTACCTTCCCTTCTTACTTGCTGTTTTTTCCATTTCTACCGTCATTCCTTTATCTACTGTCTTTCCAGTATTCTAATGTTCCTTCCTCATTTTCTTCCTTTTCCAACCTTTCTTTTTTTCTTTCCACTTCCATTACATCCTTTCTTTATTATTTTCCCCTCCTTCCTTACGTCACTTCTTCCTTTTTCCTTCGTTTCCTTCATAAATACTTCCTACCTTGTTTCATACATTCCTTCATGTCAACTTTCTTCCTTGCTACATCTTTCTTACCTCACTTTTCTTCCTCTGTATTTTTCTTTATCCCTTTCCTTGTATCTTCCCCTCTTCCATTCCTTCCTTCCCTGTATAATACTCACTCACTCTGTCACTAACTACCTACTGATTTGGAACGAACTACTAGTCTTTACTACAGGTTTAGATTTAAAATAATACAACATATAACTGTCATTATACAAATTCATTATGTTCTCTTCAATACTAACAATCATAACAGTGTATAATAATAATAATAATAATAGGATGAGCACAGACAGTTTGGGATTCATTTCATGTTTAATTAAAATAAACAGAGGTGCTTTTATTGAATAGTTTCATTGAAGAATTGACTTCTATAAGAGGCAAACAGAACGTGATTGATAAGTTGCGTTCTAATATAACATGAGCGGTGAGCTGATGATCACTCTATCCCCACACGTTTAATTACTGTTCTATAATACTTCTGCTGTTATTTATGAAGACAGAAAACATTAAAAAAAAAGTCTTTAACAGAGAGGTTAAGCCAGTTCAGGGCACCAGTCCTGCCACTTTTTAATTCCAGTTACCTATAATGACCTGGCCGGCGTCTGACTGGAACTGCGCAGCTGAGCGGGGTTTTAATTTAAAGATGCCAAACTGTGATTCATAACAAAAGGTTCATTAAGGCTAACTAATTAGAGAAGCGAAATGGCCGGCGCTAATAAAGCACAGGGCTCCTGCGGCTGGCACGGGGCTTAAACTTTCTCCTGCAGGGAAAAGAGCTGTGGATTTATTAGAAAGTGGCATTATTTTTCAGATTGGAGCAGATTGGAGCGCGCAGCAATAAACAAGTGCTAATTACGGCGCGCGCACACACTTCTTACTGGCCATTTGCATTTTCGTACAGTACGCTTAGGATGAGTGGAAACTCTCTTGGTACATACTTGACGCAGACAAAAGTTTGTGGGCACCCCGTCTGATTGTTGAGCTCTGCCATTTCAGGGACACCTGATGCCTGAAAATGCACTAAAAGGTGCTAAAGGTGCTAAAAGGTGCTAAAGGTGCTAAAAGTGAGCCAGGGCTTATTGTCTGCCATGAGAAGCCGACGTCCCAGGAAAAAAAATGTACTAAGGATTTTACAGTAGAACCATGAAGTGGCCAAATGTTTCATCAAAATCCATAGCACAACTGTGAAATGATTTATGGTCAGTTCATAGTACAATTGCACTATGGAATTTTTACAATAGAACCATGAAGTGGCCAAATTACCATCAAAAACTCATCATAGAACTCTGAAAACTGTCAAGCAATGTAACTTGTCCTGGGCTCACACTCATAAGCCCTGTTAGAAGAACAAAGGTTGTTTTAGTAGTAAATGTGGGGTTAAAATCAATAAGAATATGTTTTGGATGTAATGTTTTGTGTGTCCACAAACTTTTGTCTATGGGCCGTAAATCTGATTCAGAAGCCATATTTGCTTCGATATGAACTTGCCAATGTGATGAGCTTTTCCCTTATCATCTCTCAGCTACTAACCATCATCTTTAAAGGTACAGCCTTTACGCGATGGTCCGCTAAAGAGATTCCTTTGTGCTGTGTTTGCTTCTCAGGGTGGTCTGGGTCCTCATTAGTGCAGTATCATAAGCATGACCATCCTATAATTAGCGTTCGGCGTCTCATTTTTGAAAAGGGTTTTCACATCATATAACACCGACCTCGGCGTCAGCTGGCGTCACTGTTACACTGTCACTGTTACAAGTTATTTCTTCTACCTCTCAGTAAGCGATGAAATGATTTTTCTATTGGTTCTCCGCCTCTCTCTGCCCTCCTGCACAACGCGCTCCGATAAGAACCCAGACCCCCCCCCCCCCCCTTCCCGGGCGCATAATGGAGACGGATAGGGAGGGCGCCTATTGACCTCCTGGGTCCTTATCTGCTTTATCTGATTTACATTGCCAAATCTGAATCTTCACCATTGATTACGATGTAATTAGTTAATTACGGACAGGAAGGAGAGAGGAGGGCACAGGGGCTGCCATGAAGGGTGACCTGGCTTTCCCCAGAAGCAGTCCGAGAATGATAAATAGACTTTCACTCCGTTTTTCGTGCCGCTTTTCCAAAGTGCAGTGCTGTATGGCATGGTTGGTGTTAATCTGGTTCTGAATTTGTATGCCAGTCGGATTAGAAGTGGCAGGACTGCGTGTGACTGTTCCAAATTGTGTTGATCCGAGAAATTAAAGCTGAGGAATATTGAACTGAGAAAGTCTTACTTCAGGGAACAATGGTGGGATCATTTTAGAGGCACAATCAGAATTCACAGTCTTCTTTTTTTTTAAAACGGACAGGTTCACTGTGCACCCACTCCCAGAAAACATAGGGCACAGCCTGATGCCAGGGCTTGATTAGGGCCGGGTTTGCATTTGTTACCTAAGCAGTAGGAATTGAAATCGAAGCCTGCAGCAGCGAGCTAAAGTATTAGACTCCCACTACACCTCTTATTTACATTTTTTAATCGTTATACGACATGTAGTGTGAATTTACAGTACTGTGCAAAAGTCTTGGTCCACCAGCGGATTAGCTTTGCCATTCGTTTAGCAATGGTTTAATGACCATATATAAATATAGTGCTCACATAAATGGGGGGAAACTTCAAAATGAAATTTTTGTGAGCACTTGTCGGTCTCCTTGATAGAATACAGGCAGCATACACAGAAAATGTATTTACAATATAAATAACAGTTTAGTGTGACCTTTTGTTACATTTAAAAGCAATAGCATCGTCAGGATGCCAAGTTTAAAAAAAAGCTTGCTCAGGAATGGTCTTTTTGGAAGTGTAGCAGCCAAGAATCTTAGCCAAGACTAAGATATAGTACAACTCACAAAGATGTTACATATGGCCATACAAAATGAATGGTGGCCTAAAACTTTTGGACAGTGCGTACACTCCATTCGGACCCAGCTCTCGGGAGTACTGCTGTATGCATTCCTGGAGTATGTTGCATTTCTATTGGATTGCGTGCTACCTGAAGCACAAACCTGCTATGATGAACATCCTGATCTCCTGATTGCTCAAGTAAACTGCTGACAAAAATGAGGGGGTAAATGAAATATCTCCTCATTTTTGGGAGCAGTGTTTGAGTTAATGAGGACCAATCTGCAAATAACGAGCAAGCCAGCCAATCAGAATGTTCCCTGACCAACTATGGTACACTGACGTTCTAAAACTGGGGAGGCTATGAAATGCACAGGAACAGGGTAAAGGCTCCTGCTGTGAGAATATTTTGAAACAAGGCACATTCAGGAGGAAACTCAGGTTCTTTAGAGTCCAGCATTTCTGGATTAAAGCAAGCCTGCCCCTAGTGGAGGACAAAAGAGAATGTGATTGATAAACGGGTCACGTCAACAGCAGTTTTGCAGTCGTTCAGCCAGTCTGTGGCGTTAAAGCAGGAGCTTTGTTCTTAGACAGAGCTCTCTGTTTACCAACCAGCTACTCAATCATGACCCAAAAGGTACGGTCGTGGGTAGCAGCAGCAGAAGTTACGTTCTCCCTGAGAGTTTTTCCATCTGGAGCAGACTCAAGGAGGACAGGCCCCTTTTCAAATCTTGGTCCTCCCTCCTTATTATAACATTTAGGGAGTTTTTCCTTGCCACAGTCACCCTAGGCTTGCTCAGTTTGAGATTGGCCTTAGACATGGAGAGAGAATCTACAAATGTAAAGATATTTGTAGAAATTTAAAAATAAATCTGACTTCACTACTGATCATGGGGAGCCAGTTGGGAAGGTTTGGGCATCTCTCTGGGACTCCCCATGCCAGGTTGTGCCAGGATTTTACGAAAAAGAGACCCCAGGACAGACCAGAGACCCACTGGAGGAAATATGTCTCCCAGTTGCCATAGAGAATAGAGATTTGTCTTTTCAGGGCGTTGCCCCCCCGAGACCCTCCCTAGGAGAAGCAGTTAGAACTGATATTGACAGGAGTGGTGCAGGTTTACGGGCCTTTTTTTGCCTTTTCAGCGGCTCCCAAGGAAAAAAAACCCAAAGATTTATTGGCACCAGGAGCCGAAACCTATTTCAGCAGAGCCAATCAAGCCGGCGTGTTTTATGATGGCTGTACAAGGCCGTGTGAGAGGTGCTGTGCCAGTGTATTTTGAATCTATTAAGCATCTGTTACCTGACAGGAAGCTACACTGTCACCATCGATCAGAACCACCTGATGAGGGCCAGGCCGGCTTCTTGGCAGGATACATGCCGAGCGTGTACGTGTGCCGCGTCTGCCCGGCTCCCCGCCTTGAGCTGTATTCCCTCTGGTAATATCGCTCTCGCTCTGCTTGTAGGTGTGACGAGTGTCAGCTGTGTTACCACTTCGGTTGCCTGGACCCTCCGCTAAAGAAGTCTCCTAAGCAGACAGGTTATGGCTGGATCTGTCAGGATTGTGACACCTCCTCATCCAAGGTGAGATCTGTGCTTCCTCGGCAGCGGTTCGGGGAGTCGTCTGGCAGCAGCGTTCATGGTTTATCAGAGCAGGGTGGGAGGATTTTAGTGGTCAGTCAAACGAGGTGGCAGGTAGTAGTTAAAAGTGAAAGCTCAGGAGCCTGCATTCAAACCATTCTTACGCTTCGAAAGTCTGCTCAGAACTGAACCATAAACCAAACCACGTAAAACCTCCAGATTGTTTAAGCAGCGCTTTAAAGGCACAGGTTTTCAGGCTAGGCCCAAGCAGTCGCTCTTATCCGAAATGAACATCATTATCCAGAATGATTGCTCAGTAAAGAACCTTAATCCTTAAACCTTAAGAGGCTTTTCTCCCATTAATTAGTCGTTATACGCTAAACGACACAGTGCACCAACTCAGGGTAATGTCTATAACATGACAAATTCCTAATTATGTTAACGTGGTGATGTGGTATGACCGACCATGGTCTCTCTTAGATTTCTCCAAACTCCCCGCCTGGAATTACAGGGAATCGAAGTAGAAGGATCGACTTGGTTTTAGGAATAATTCTCTGCTTTGTGTGTGAGACAAAAGAACGGTTAAGATCAAAAAATAAAGAGTAAGCATACAAGCATACATGCATTCTGACCAGTCCATCGCAAGTTCAATTTAATTATGACTGGTACGATATGACTGGTTGGCGATATGGCCCTACAGTAATATCACGATATTTTAGGTTACTTTTGCGATAACTGTATATTTGGCGACATGTTTTAACAACATACAATCGCAACAAAATATATTTTACACTTTGAAACACCTGACCTCGTGTCATTTTTGACTTGTTTCTGCTTGAGGTGGTGAAACAGATTGGATTTGTTGTTACAGAGCGTTTTGCGTAGCTTACCAATCAATGTAGTTTGTTGTACTTTTTTGGGACAGTCTCCACCTTCACACAACTCACTTTGTGCCATATCTGTTGCTCCGCCTATGAGTCACATAATGGGAGTACTCCATACTCTGTGTAAATCCATTAAGTCATTACGTAAAGAAGTAGGCATATCGCGACATGGATGTTTTATATAGTCTAAAAAATGATAGCGGTATTATCGCCTACGATACGATCTGGCACAGCCCTAATGATCCTGTCCGTGCCCCGTGTGTTTTGACACTCTTGGGTGACCATACACCCTACTGAACAGTCGATATGGGGGCACTCTGGTCCATTTTGACCCGTTTCTGTTCACCCTCATGAATATCTCACTTATTACTCAGTTTTTTTTTTCAGAGTTTTGCATCTCATTTGCTTAATCGAACCACTTTCTTGGACTTTTCTTTTGCTCTTTTGATGATCTTCTTCAATAAAATAAAGTCAAGCGCTTCTTCTTTAATCGCACCATGTTCGTTTTGAAATCTCCCCTCATTTTAGTGTCATCACAATAGCTGCCATATCACTCCGACGTCCAGTTGTTTACGTTTTTTAAATACGTTTGTATATTTTAGTGCTAATTAACCTAATATAACCTAATTACGTTAATAAATGTGTACCCACTTTACAATTTAGCTCTAAAAGGCTGGTCCCGGGGCTGTTTTATTTGCGTGGAGATTGAGAGATAATTGGCACTGCCCAAGGGAGAGTGGAATCTAAAAGGGTTATCGTTTGGTGTGTTTGTTTTCTAAACGCGGGGATCTGCCAGGACGAATGTTTTTGTCCTTCTTATTTAAGCGTTACGTTTGAGGTTTGCTAAGCACCGCTGTGTAGATATGTTTTCTGTAATGATCAGATGCCGTGCTTTATTTTGTGTTCATGAATGCATATTGTTGCGGCAGTAGGAGTGGAAACACTGCTAATGATGCTGCAGACGTATCTTAGGCACGCAGCCGTTCCTACGCTGTTCTGAAATCACGAGGTTGGCTCGGATAGCCTTTAGCCTGAGCGTTTTGTGAGTCGGCGACAGACGTCTGTTCACGTACAGTATTCGTCTCCTCGGCTCTCGTTGCGATGGATCAAAGTAAAGTGGCCAGTGTTTGAAGTTCTGAGGAGCATTTAATGACGGTGCGACCACAGGGAAATCAGAGCCCACTTTAATTCAGCGCTATCTGTTCGAGCGGCGCTGTATTGACTCAGAGCCTTCGCGTCTCAAACTGGGAGCTCGTACCTCAGATCTGGAGATGAAGCAGCCCGTGGAGTCACATGTTTGCATCAGTGTTATTTATTGCAAATATATTTTTTGTCTACCTGGCCACCTGCCATGTTCGTTTCTTAGTGAATCAAAGTGCGTGGCTGCTTCCGAACCCAATTACGTCAATCAGTGTACCCACTTTTCAATTTATCTCTAAAAGGCTGCTTTATTTGTGTGGAAAATGGGGGTTAATTGGCGTCGCCGAAGGGAAAGTGGAATCTAAAAGGGTTATCGTTTGGCGTGTTTGTTTACTGAGCGCTGGGATCTGCCCGGATGAATCCGTTGCATCCAATATTTTTGTCCTTCTTATTCAAGGGCGAAGATTCAGGCTTGTGTAATTTCATATATATATATGTATATATATATTCCTTAATTGTTAGGTGTTTTAGTCAAAATAGAAGGTTATATTAAATCGTTGTTACACGTGTGTATTAATAATGGGATGCAGTGCGTTGTGTAACCACTTCCAATTGTAGCTAAAGAAAGAAATCGAGCTGCTCTATTTAAAAAAAAAAAACCCACTTCTTTCAAATCCGTAGCATGCAGGCGCAGGAATTGTGTGTCGACTCGGCGGTTGACCCCCATTGTGTGCCGTGTTGTGTGTTGTAAGTCAAAAGCGCAGAAGAAAGCGCAATAATGGTGACCCGCTGCTGCGACACGAGGGCTAAGCGGCTGTGAACAAAAGCGCCGAGTGGAATCAGGGAAAGGAGATTTAGACAGTGGGAGGCGTACGGCGGATTAAGCGAGCCTTGTGCTTTTTAAATGAGTTCTCTGGCAGCCTGCAGGGGAAGCGTCCCTGTCCCCGGAGACCCTGAAAGACCAGGCACAATCCTGTTTAATCACACGCTTACACACGGCTTTCGAAAATCTGCTCTGACATGGCACAGGCCTGCTAGATCTTCAAAGTTTAGCCTAGCGCAGTCCTCCAGCTCTACCACCTGACGTCCGAAACGTTATATAAAGGGTAAAGTGCTAAAACCGACCACAGCCATGTGTAACGCCTGTGTAAACCAGGGCTTTGCTCACCGATGAGTCCCAGTAAAGAATCTGGGAGTCCAAATCCTCCAGGGTTCTAGATCCGCTCTCGTTGAATCACCTCCAGCTCACCCTCGGCGCCCGAGAGGGGGGTTAGGTCAGGAAACTGCGATGTCCACGTCAAAACAGGATTGAAGTCGGGCCCAAAGGAATGAATCCAGGATCTGTGTGCTGTGTGGAATGCCTGGAAACTCTGGCTAATAAACTCAAAAGCCAGACATATTTCTCTAGGTTTTTTTTTTTTTTTTTTCAATTTTATTATATTCTAAATTATAAGACCAATCCCAAACTGTGCAAGCCCAGGGCAACAGTGGCAAGGAAAACTCCCATAACATTGTAAGGAGGAGAGGACTCAAAGCAAGAGACCCAAAAAGAGAGCCGACCTCCTTGGGCATAGTTCTCAAGATTTAGGTGTAGTACTCCAGAACAACCAGCATCCCATTTAAATGGTTTGTTGTTTAGTGATTAATCATTTCTCTAAATAACATACTATAGTGTTTATTCCTGTAAACAAGGGCAAGTGATTGGTTTGTACATAAACATGAGAACCTGGGAGCATCTTCTATTAGTGAGGACTGAAATAACACGACTTTTGTGCAACAGCTCCAAATCAGATAAAGGGTCGGGGTGCTTTGGAAAAATGCAAATGAATGCATAAAAAAATGTAGATTTTATTAACATTTATTTAATTACAGACATTATGAACCCAGTATAGTTTTTTTTTTTTAATCTGGTCAGCTCTATTAAATATTAAGCCCCGCCCTAACTTTGTTTGGAATGTGTTAGTCAAGTCAAATTTATTTCTATAGCGCTTTTTACAGTGGAGCATTGTCTTGAAGCAGCTTTACAATCTTGTTTTACCTTAAAAGCCCAATCCCGAATTGAGCAAGCCTAGGGCGGCAGTGGCAAGGAAAAACTCCCTGAAAGTGAAAGGGAGTACCAAGACTCAAAATGGGACCCGAGCTCCATGGGTGTTACAGATCTGAAATACAGAAGTGGATGTTTATGAGCAAATGAAATGGGTTCATACTGTCTGCAGTGCAATAAAAGTCAGAGTAAATGCTTTCCATACTGTTGTAACCGTGTACATATGAAGTGTGATGCTCTGGTGCTGATACGATGCCTGTCATGAACGGATTCATTTTTAAAGCACCGCTAGCGTTGTGTTTTCATGTGGCAGCAGTATTAATTAAAGCGCCAATAAAAGTAATGTAATCTGCGTGAGGACTTTTTGTTACGTCGGGCGAAGACGGCGTACGCTGGATATGCGAGAAACAGAAACGCTCCCCCCCGCTGGGAAAATGTCTGTGACTAATACATAGTTGCAGGAAGCCACTTATATGTAAGTAGTTATGATTATTACAATCGTTTGACTTTTTCTTTAATGCGCTAGGTCAAGCTTAAAAGTCTTTCAGACTATATGGCATTTCTGCAAAAGTGTGATTTCTAAGTGCTCCAAGTTTTGTAATGCGTTGCATATGCCATTCATTTGATCCCGCAGTCAGTTCCGTCCTTTTTTTTCCCCTCTAAATGCCATGTTAAAACGAAGTGAGATCCTGGAGGAGGGGGGGGGGGGGGTCAACATTAAGGGGGTATGTCACTCTCCCCGGCTCCTGGATGAAGAAGAAGAAGAAGAAGAAGAAGAAGAAGCGGCGGTGGCGGTGAAACGCAAAACCGAAGACGTGATTTGTTATCCCTTCCAGCCTTGACTTGCAGATGCGAGCGCTTAGAGAAATGAGAGATGCTCGTCGAGCCACGACGCCGCCTTATCAAGCGCTACATCTCGATCAAAGCGAAACGTGGCGCATGCATCACGGCCCGGGCTCGGTTAGATGCCCGTCTGAGACGAGATACCCGTGATGTACTGCTTTTTTTTAAAGGTCACTCCAAATGGGTGTTTGCCTCCGAAGCCTTGATTAATAATATTTTTTCAAATTATAACCCACGTTTCTCCATGGACGGCTTGTCAGCGTGCGCCTGCTGTAACACAAAATCGCTTAATTTTGTAGATCTTGCTCGGTTTATGTCTACACGGGCATATGCAGGGCACGGCGGGGTCGGTGCGTCGCAGTAAAACCTTTATTAGGTGGAGTCGAGTTCATTATGCCGGCTGCCGACTCCACTGCCTGCACATGCTAGATAAACCTCCAGCCAGGCACGGCCACGTTCCAGCGCCGTCACCTCCAGGGCCTCCCAGAATTGATTTGGGTAATAAAATGATGGTTCTGCTGTAATATACGAATGGCCTTTAATTTCAGGGCATGCCAGGGGACACGGAGGGGCTTGTTCAAGCTTTATTTACACGTCCGGGATGAAGTACCCAGGCACATCGGCTCTGTTTTTGAGCTGAAAGAGCTGGAGAGTCTAGAAAAAAAGCTCAAATTTGAAAAGAATCCCAAAAGTGTACAGATGTTCTGTTGAACCCGAGTTCAGACCAAGAAAACACAGCTTCTGTTGAACCAAACAGGTGGAACGTAGGAGTTTGACACGGCGATTAAGTCGCATGACGTTTATGGTAAACCCAACCCAGGTCTTTAATGGACTGGCATCCCATCCATGGCACACTTATACCTAGGATAGGGATAGATGCCAGAGTCCGACCAGGAAAAAGCAGGGCTCACCAAGCACGTCAGAAAACAGGCAAAGCGAACGTTAATTTGCTTTCAACATAATCAGCAGCACTGGGTGCAAGGACAGCGTGGCATCCTCACTCACACTGGGATACTTTAGAGAGCTGGAATATGGGAAACGAGTAACCAGAAAGGACTTAGGGAGAACATGCAAAACGCACAGGTAGGGACTAGAACCTTGAAGTCTCTGAAAGAATCTATTTGCATTCTCCACGTGTTAAATCCCACACCCAACTGGATCTCACAGGGCCATGCCAGTCCGTCGTGTGGGCAGTCATGCCTGTATAATGCCCTCCCAAGTCAGGAGGCACTGCTGGGATCCAAACCCAGGTCACCCCATTTGTGGTCCAGCTTCTTGCTTCTGCATAACCCAAGTTCTCCTTTTCATATGGACCCAGTCCCGTCCCAGTTTACACCTGCTTTAGGGGCAGGCCAGAACCTCTCTTGTCCTTCCTGACCTTGGGCTTTTTGTGCTCACAGGTTGAATGATCGTCTCGGGCGGATATCGACTCAAGCCGCCCCGCATTAAGCGCCGCGCCCTTATTTATGGTGACGCTGTTAGCGCGCTGTTTGTTAAGCCCCGTTCTAAAGGCGATTACCTTTACAAGTACAGTCATCAATCAGCCCCCTCGTACAGTGACCTGCAAAACGGCCTAATTAAGTTAGCCTAATTAACGTAATTAAGTGTCTTACACTGGCTGCTTTACTGCAGAGGGGAAATTGGAAGTGAAAATGGAGATCATTACTCATCGGGTTGGGTGGCGCTCGCTCAGCGACCTGACATGGACGAGAAGGAGAAGATGCGAGATTATACAGAATACCACAAGAAATAAGAAGATAGATGGGCTATCAGTATGCACTCTGTCTCTCGATAATCAATACCCAGAAGAATGCATTCAGGTAAACACAGAGCTGGCAGAACACTTCTCAAATATCTGCGTCCAAATCCAGGCATACGGGCTTTACTGGCCGTCTTACGTTCTGTGCCATCTTTTGTTGACTTCTCTACCTGCGTCCCTTCATCCCTTCATCCCTTTGTCCTCTTCTTCCACAGCTTTGAAGGTCAATTGAATTGGGCTCAGCGCAGAAGCACAGGGCAATAGGACTCTGGAGAAAGCTGTAGGAACACATCTATTTGTTTGTTACACTCATGACCGCTGTGTTAACTAAAGGTTAGTGTGATTTAGAGAGGCAGCGCGGCCCTGCAGGGACCCGTCCATGGGGGGTAGCCCCGGGCTGGAACTGGGGCCCTCGCTGGTCCAGTAGGTTTGAAGATAGAGTGGAAATCGATGCGACCAAGCCACCTCCATCACTTTAACTAGGCAAGCCGGTCGCCTTGCTCCCCTCTCGGGGGCCAATTTGTGGAGTAAACAGCAGCGTGGGTGATGCTCCTGCCCCATTACTCAGGCCTGAGTGGGTTTTAATAAGCCTGCAACACCGGGCTCTTACACACGGTGAGAAATAGATCAGTCATACACAGGTTCAAATCTGCAGCCAGGCCAGGAAGAGTTCACATCTGGATCTGTAGGAGCACAGATTTCTCTGCTCTCTACAGCTCTGGGGTGAAACACAGTGGAACGTTTTAAGGAACGTGCCCAAAAAGAGCCTGGTGTCTTTACAGAGGAGCTTAAAGTTTTAGATCTTTATAATCTGAAGCATGTGCTGCAGCTTTTTTTCCATAATTACAACGTAGAAATGACAAATATGTATATATATATATATATATATATATATATATATATATATATAGCATTTCTAGACACATTGATGTTCTCCAAGCTCAGCTCTTTTAAAGTGAACCCGAACTATTGTACGCGAACCTTAAGGAAGTGTATCTTCTCCTTCTGGTTCTCTTTAGCACTGGTGAGATCTCAGACCACGTGTTGTTCACACCTCCTGTGTAACGTTCGATCGTGTGGATTCATATTTTCATGCTGCAGCTTTAGAAATCGAATGGGAAGACAGAAAATGTGTGAAACCCCAAAATCTCAAGCAGAGCCCAGCATGAAATAGGAATGGTATTTATCATAATAATTTGCATATCAAAACATAACACGAAGGAAGATCTTGTGAATAAAAAAGCAGATGTTTTTTACAATAGAAAATAAGAGGTTTTTAGCGTATTTTTAATCAAAGCTATTAGATCAAATATACCATTCATAGGAAAGGGTTGAAACATTGACTCGCTGTTATTGTTTCAAAAAAGAATAAAGAAGTTGATTCTACCCGAAACTGACTTCATATAACCAGCAACAGCAGCAGTTATGGGAACTGGAGAGATGCATCCTCATCTGTTGTGTTCTTACTGAAAACAAAATGAGAGGTGGTTGGTGACTGTTCTCCTTTCACAGTGCAAAGCACAATTGAAAGCTTTCAAGGTTCAAGGTTTGTTTCAGTTCAGCTTATTTTTGGGAGTTTGATGCTTCCACATCAAACGGTCCATATGTAAATGTAACGTTTCCACAGCTTGCCACTACTGGCATTAGTGAGCTTCCCACCAAACACCTCTTTCTAAATCCCTACCAACCGTACGCCTCCTATTCCGGCATCTCTTGAATCGCTTTTTATGATGTTTGTGCCTAGTGTCGCTCATACCTCGTTTTTTCTTGCTGGCCTCTCCTAAGCTTCTGTCGGCTTGCCAACTGCTTTATTTGTTCATTTTGGTCCGTCCCTGCCTAGCACATTTGTGGAGAAATGCCCGGTTCTCTCACTATTCTGTCCGTGCCCAGTGCGCAGTCCTGTTTTTTCTGGCATGCAGTCTGCTGACTGGTTTTTGCAGTTTGCGTGTTCTCATTTTCTTTGTATTCCGCAGTGTCCATACTGTTGCCACAAAGCTCCAGGGTGGAGCCCCGTGAGGCCTTCGCATGTTCTCCCCTTGTTCTCTGGTTTTTTGCTACATTCCAAGGAGACTCGTTTACATTTCATGTGTGACATTTAGCAGACGCTCTTATCCAGACTAATACAGTCGTACAATTCAAGCAACTATGGGTTAAGGGCCTTGCTTAAGGACCCAACTGTGGTGGCTTGGCAGAGGTGGGATTCGAACCCTGGACCATCAGGTCCAGAGTCCAGTACCTTACCTAGGCTACCAGAGTCCTGCAGTTTAGGGCTCCGAAGTGTCCCAGTGTGAGATACAAACGACTCTGTTAATACGGGCATCTTCTGATTTTTGCGACCATCAAATCCTCAAGCAGAATAGTCACTTCTCCGTCGCCTCGTGCTTTTTAATGTCCTCCGTGGGAAAACGAGAAGTTGTAAGAAGCTGTGGCGGTATTGGCCCTGTAAAAATGGTCGTACTATTTCAGCACGCAGCAGCAGCAGCAGCAGCAGCAGCACATCAACGCGGCACCGCCTCTCCCATAAAAACAAGCGGCGTTGCGTCCAGAGAACATGGCGAGCGGCAGTTCGGCTCTGCTCACGTTAATTTGTGATTTAATATTATGGTCCAAATTGGAAATGGAGTGAAAGTACTTTCGCTCGCCGTTATATTTCCCCCCAGGAGTCAGGCCTTATCAGATGTAGGCTTGTGCATTTTACCGCTGATTTAATTAGCCGTCTTCGCTTAAATTCACCCCCGGTATCCGTCACACCTCACTAAAATCGAAAACGCAGTTTTGGAGGTGGGGGGGGGGGGGGAGTCGGGGCGAATTCGAGATTAATGAACGCCCTTTGTAATAAATGGAAATGGGGAGCGCAAATATGCACTGTCATGAAGTTTAATTGTGCTTTCTGGAGACTTGCTGTGACTGAGGAAAGAAACAAGGTGGAGAGAGAAAGAGAGAGAGAGAGAGACAGAGAGAGACAGAGAGAGAGACAGAGAGAGAGAGACAGAGAGAGAGAGAGAGAGAGAGACAGAGACAGAGACAGAAAGAGGGGGAGAGAGAGAGAACAAGAAGAAGGAAATGAAGGACAGGGCCAGAGGTGATTCAATGTAGCGTGTAACACACAGCCTCAGCCGCCTAATGAAGCGTGTGTATATGACTAAACGCGGGTGTGTCATATCCACCAGTCCGACAGCAGCTTTAAATCATCACTCACACACACACACACACATACACACACGCACAAAAATGTTTGATTTACTATTTTACCAGCACCTTCCGTTGACCCTGTGTAAGTGTCGCTAAATAATAAAAATCTTACAAATAACCCTAAACATAACCTCAAGTAGAGTAAAATACACTTTTGTGTAACCCGCTGACCACAGTATACTCAGTATGGTTTTTTTTTCGGTTTAGACAACTGTTAGTTCTGACAGTTACAGTCTGATTGGTGGAGAAAGGTTCTCACCATGCTAATCATGACAGAAAACAAAATAAATGAGAAAACTAGAAACTGAAAAAAGCAAAATGCTTTATTGTAGCTTCATCATATCTTAAAACAACAGAGCGGAAGAACTTCTCTTTTATTTCTGAAGAACAGCAAATCAAAATGGTGATCTTATCATGTATGAAAATTAAAAATAGAAATCGGAGAATGGCATATGCCTCTGTGAGCGCGTGCTAAGTTAACGTAACTTAACTAGCTTAACGTAAGTGTAAGTTAAGCAATTAAAAGAAATTATACAGCGCACAAAAGTTAGTTTGTGTAATTGTCGTTGTTATCTTTGTTTGATTTTTTTTTATCTTCTGGATTATTTGTTTATATGAAGTATATAAGTATTAATCTATTTACAATGCATTTATCTTATTTATTTATTTTCGACCACCAACACAGTCTATGCACCCACGTTCAAATGTGTTTTTTTTTATTTTTTATTAAATTCAAATATTATTTTATACATTTTAGAGTTTAGAATTTTCTTTATTAATGGTTAGAATTGAATAATTGAATAATTGTTATGTTTTATTTTAATTGTATATAATTCATTAGAATTGATTTATTGATTTAGTCAAACCTGTTTCCTACCGTGAGATTTAATTAAAAAAAAAAAACTAAACTTTACTGCTCACCAACGTTAGTTTGTGTAACTCTTGTTGTGTTATGTTTGTTTGATTATGTTTTCTTCTGGATTGCTTGTTTATATGAAGTATATAAGCATTGTTCTAGAAATTATAATGAGTTCATAATTTACTTTATTGATTGTTCGAATTTAAAAATCGAATAATGGTTATGTTTTATTTAACTTTTATGTAATTTACTTATTTATTTATTTATTCAAACAGTGCCTGATTCCGTGTGTGCGATTTCACAAAAAAGAAACTTCGATTTCTTGGCCATTAAAAGAAATTAGGCTGCTCACACAATTGAGTTTGTGTAACTGTTGTCAAATGAGTTTGTGTAACTGTTGTCAAATGAGGTTGGGTGATTGTTGTCGAATGAAATATCCTCTCCTTTTTCCATATCCTCAGAATTGTAAACAAAATGCTGTATCGTAGCTTCATCACATCCTAAATAACAGAGAGAAACCATTGACATTTTTGTGGGGTTTTTTTTTTAGGAGTGTAGTGTTCAAACATGCATATTCTTTAGATCCCCTAGCAAACTAGTGTACGAAATCCGACCCGATGATGCACGTTATCCCATTTTTTTGTTAATCCTCTATAAATCCGGGCATTGTGTTGTACTGGCCACCATTCCCTCGTATCAATACAGTGATAAAAACTTCAGCTTTTCTAAATCATACTTACAATAATAAACGCACCTGCCATCCTGTAGTCCGTAATCGTGCATCGTATTCTACCCGAGGACCTTCTCTTCTCTTGTATTCCCACAGCGCTAGAGCTTTCAGGTTTTCTGAACCACACTGCAGGTGCTAAATGATTGTTTTTGTTTTCGTGCCACTGTCCTGTTGAATATTAATTATGGCAAACAAGGCAGGACGTGTTATTTTGGTTAAACGTGGTGGCGACACAATCCTGCTTTGACACATCGATGTTGTCCAAGTCCTAATTAGCACGGGTCCTCAGAGGTACGCGCACTTTGTACAGCTGTTCACTTCTCACGCCCGTACTTCTGGCTGAGCTCACTGTTTCGATTATTCAATTATTTTTCTCTGGTATTTTCGGCTCCCTTGTTGCAGAAAGCTGTTTGGGATGGTAATGAGCACACCTGGGCCTGCCGGGTCTCCATACGCTCGCCGCCGACTTTCTCCGAACAGTGCTCGAGCGCGGTGCTACTGTGCGTTGCGTGTTCTGTGTGTTCTTCGCTTTTCTTTTCTTTGCATGCTGGGTGTGTTTTCATCAACGTCATGGGAGATCACTGTAATGCAAACGCACAGGGGCACCCATCAGGCCCGAGGAGACCACAAGGCTGATTTTTCACATCGCAACACAAAAGCCACGTCCCGAGTACCACACACACACACACACACACACAATACAATAAAAGCAGAAAACATGATAAGGAAATACGTCACGCTAATTAGCCAGCTGAATTCTTTGAGGACTGCGCTGGCTTGATAAAGGACGCCAAAGCTCGTTAAAGGCAAAGCGGCGTCGTAAATTTTAATTCTTTTCACTCAGCTTTAGTTTAATCCCACTTTATGAAGTTGACTGTGTGTGTGTGTGTGTGTGTGTGTGTGTGTGTGTGTGTGTGTGTGTGTGTGTGTGTGTGTGTGTGAGAGAGAGAGAGAGAGAGTGTGTGCGTGTTTGTTTGTGCATGTGGGTGGGTGAGTGTGTGTTTGAAAGCCTGCCTTCAACATGCTCACACATTCACACACTCCACAAGGCTTTGTTGCCACCTAGGGTTCAGTGTGCAGGGAGTCCGTTCCTCTACCAGACCGTCCTCTAGTTTCTCTCTTAAAGACTTTAAAATGTTGCTTTAGAAATTATAGACTTTATTTTTTGTAAATATATACATTTGTTCATACATTCATTTGTTTATTATTTTATTTTCCATTACCAATCTAGTCTCTTTGGCTGCTTATTTTTTTTTCTTTTAATTGAATTTAAATATTTAATATGATTCGATATTGTTCATTAGTATAACTCGTGTTTATACAAAATTAGAATGATTTCAAACCTATAAAGAAATACTTTATTCTGATCTTATTAATTAATTAATTTCTTTATTTTCCATTACCAATATATAGTTTCTTTGGCTGTTTAGTTTTTTTTTGTTTTTTTTTAAAGGTTGTTTTTTTATACTGAATTCAAATATTTAGTATTGTTTGAATTAGTATTATTTTAAAATGAGTATTAAATTATAAGAATATAATGCTATTGTTTGTCATTAAATTTTTTTATTTTATGTTATTTTTTTTTTTTCTATTACCAATATAGTCTCTTTGGCAGTTTAGCTTTTTTAAAAATTATTATTATTTTTATATTGAATTTAAATGTTTAATATTATTCATTAGTATAAATCATGTTTATATAAAATAATGAGTTTAAAATTATAAGAATAAAATTCTATTGTTTTGTTATATTTTATGTATTTATTTATTTACTTATTTATTTTCCATTACAAATGCAGTTTTTTTTATGTATTAAATTATTTAATAACTATTTTATTTTATTACTTAAATTAAAAGATTATTCTAGAAATTAGAATGAGTTTATAATTTACTTTAATAACGCTTAAAAATGTATAATGCAATTTAATGTTTGTTTTATTTCATTTTGATCTCATGTATTAATATATTTATCTTATTTATTTATTATCAACTAGCAGTACAGTCTCTTTATTACCCTGGGAAAGATTTTATTTCTATTTTATCTTTATTTTTATCTTATTTTTTATATTAAATGAAAATATTATTTTTCAGATAATAATGTGTATTTATTTAATCTTATTTCATCTTATTCACTTATTAACGTATTTATTTTCCACTACCAGTCTCTCTGGCCCTCTTGATCAGATTTTATCTTATATAAAATATATATAATTAAAATTGACATTAGTGATGTAACACACTGGTTTGTCTTAAAGTCCGGGTTCTGTTTTATCCTAAAGGTGTTCAGGAAGGTTCTTGCACACCAAAAAGACGTGTCATTTTTATATCGAATATCTGTATCTGTCGAATATTAAGATGCAAGCGTGCATTCTCTTTTCTTTTTACTCTCATGGCTGCTTCGTATCTGTAAGACTACATACAGGAGAAAAAACCAATCATCAATAGCATCCCTATGAATATTACGTTCTCTCTCCCTCTCCTTCTCTCGCTGTCTCTCTCTCTCTCTCTCTCTCTCTCTCTCTCTCGATAAGATACAATTAGAATAAAGCATGTGGCATTTCATTATGGTACCTCTGTAAGCTCTTGCCAGTGGGCAAAAGGCTGAGTGGCAGGAAGCTGTTTCTCTGCTCATCCCCAAGGAGAGCGATGGAGATTTCCCACAATGCCACTGCCTGTCAGCGTCCTCGAGATGCCTCTGCCTCGCGGTGGAAATGTCATCCTGTCTACAAAAAAAGAGACGTGCTCGATTCCTATAAAAAGGGATTTGAAACAGAAGGCATGGTGAATGACACATGCGTTTTTGGAAAATATATCTCGTATTTAAATGCCAAACAACATCAAGTGTACAGGCGAGTGTGAGTAAAATACGCTCACGATGCTTTTAGTTTGAAAACGATAGGGCTGTTTTGTATATTTCGTCAGTTTGCGCTGGAACTGATAGCAGGGTTTGGGCGTTGCGAGGTAAAATTAAAAGGAATCTTTGCAAAACAAATGGGATTAGTTGAAACAATTTAAAAGCTCATGTTTAAAAGAAAGAAGAACAAAAGCAGTGTTTAAAATTTTTTTTAAGGGACTTTTATGTTTATTTGTTGGCCTTGTCCGGATTGTTTAACGTCAGTTTTACGTTCTAAACAGATGTACTGACCGGTTATGACCTGAGTTAGTTGTGTGTTTTTTAAAATAATTATATTCATTAAAACACACAAATACACAAAACCAAATGCAAAAAAGAAACTAGATCAATACCATTTTTTATGGCATTTTTATGGCATGACTGCCATTCTGCATTTGCGCCACTTTTCTGTCATTCAGATGTGAACTGGATGTATATATGGTCAGTCAGATGCCCTCATTCACTGGGTGGTGTTGGTGGTGGGGTTCGTGTTGGTGGTGTTGGTGTTGGGGGTGTTGGTGTTGGTGTTCGTTGGTGTTCGTGAGGGTGGTGTTGGTGGTGTTTGTGTTGGTGTTGGGGTTCAAGTTGGTGGTGTTCGTGAGGGTCGTGTTGGTGTTGGTGGTGTTCGTGTTGGTGTTCGTGTTTGTGGTGGTGGTGGTAGTGGGAGTGATGTTCGTGGTTGTGGTGTTCATGGTGGTGTTGGTGTTCGTGAGGGTGGTGTTTGTGGTGGTTGTGGTGGTGTTGGTGTTCGTGAGGGTGGTGTTCGTGTTGGTGGTGGTGGTGTTCGTGAAGGTGGTAGCGGTGGGGGTGGTGTTCTTGGTTGTGGTGTTTTATGATATTTGGTGCTCTTACAAAAAGGACGTGGTTAAGAAATATAGTCCGTAAACTCCTGGAGCTGTCTTTATTAATTATGATTAACCATTCCTGGTTATGGCATCTTTAAGATTGCCATTCTCATTTCTTTCAGCAGGTGTCACCAGCGTGCATTTGCACCACTTTTCTGTCATTCAGATGTGAACTGGATGTAAATAAGACAGGTTTTTATTTTCAGTTAGAATTCTTTGGAACCATTAAAGCGAATGCGTGTTGATTGGATGGGCGTTAAATGGTGCATGTTTTTTCTTTGCTGTCTGTCAGTTAGGTGGTCGTATAAAACCTACAACATAAATCAGAAAGAAATTAATAACCGAACAGATAGAAGAACAGAAGTGCAGCATGAAGCATCAAAATGGCAGCTACTCTGTACTAATCTCTACATCCCCCCTCATTTAGTCCGTCCACCAGTCAGTCAGTCAGACATTATGCTAGGGGTTTGATTCCTCTCACCTGTCCTGCCTTTCCTTAATTACATCCTCTGTCTTGTCTGATGCAGCTAGACGAAAACACACAAGCTCAGGCTTTGTTCCCTAAGTCACATTTGTGTGGTTTTTGGTTGGTAGTCTGCTTTAGTTTCACATCCCTTTGTTTTTTAATTTAATTTAATTATTTTAAAGTGTAAGATTTTGACACTTGATGGACTGTGGACTGTTTACTCTTTTCAGGTAAAACAAAAGTTTTTGTTGTTAATGTTTTTAACCCGTTTCCTTGGCTGAAATGTTACTGTTAAATGTAATTACCTTTTTTTTTAAAGGAAACTAATAATTATAAACTATAATTATAAACTTATAAAAAAGAAACTTCTCTTTTCAGGAGATCTCCTTATTGTCAAGTCCAATCGGATTTATTATTGTAACACTTTTTTACAGCTGATTGTTTTCACCAAGCAGATTAACAGATATGTAAGAAAGGGCAACAGTGGCAAGGAGAAACTGCCTAAACATTGTTAAGGAGCAAACCTTGGAAAGGGACCAAACCTTTCCTCCCTCAAAAAGGGACCAAACCTTGGGTGGCTTAGATGTTAAATTTAAGAATTAATTTATCTGATTCATAAGGTTTTAATAATAGTTTAGATAAAAATCAAATAAATCTAAAAATGAAAAGGCAAAACTTATATTGACAGAATATATATATATATATATATTAGAATAAAATAATACATATCCTGTGATGTTATTAATAATAAGAGTTCTCAGGTTGGGTTTAGGTTGGGATATACTGCTTCAGGAGATCTGTAATTAATCCAAATTAAATCTGCAAATCAGTTCCCGACTGTCCAGAAGCCCTTCTTCAGGGGTGTGCTCTAAATCCAGAGGGGTAACAGAGAACGGGGGGGTCAGTTTAGCCTAAGTAAGACATTTAACATGAGCTAGCACCCACCTCCTCTCATCCTGCTTCTCGTTTAAGCACAGGCTGGCCATGATGATAACGTACAGCGCCGCAGGTAATTGGAAAATTGGCAGGCTTGTCAGAGAGATTTGGTGGATGGCATGGGCGGATCAGGCACCCCTGGTTCATGAGGTAAGGATTTATATCCACCCGAGGGCCCGCAGCGACAAAGTAGCCCGAGTTTAGCAGAAAGAAGTGCATTTTTCATAAAGAGCTGCGCTCTAGATCAAAAGTTCGCTCCAGACAGAAGGATACGGGGAATTAGATGCAGCCAGACGAAGCAAAAGCTGCCTCACTGTGTTCAGTCAGATGCCCTCTTTCACTGGGTGATGTTGGTGGTGTTGGGGTTCGTGGTGGTGGTGGTGTTGGTGTTCGTGAGGGTGGTGTTGGTGCTCGTGTTGGTGGTGTTGGGGTTTGTGTTGGTGGTGTTTGTGTTGGTGTTCGTGAGGGTGGTGTTGGGGTTCGTGTTGGTGGTGGTGTTGGTGTTGGTGTTCGTGAGGGTGGTGTTGGTGTTCGTGTTGGTGGTGTTGGGGTTCGTGTTGGTGTTGGTGTTCGTGAGGGTGGTGTTGGTGTTCGTGTTGGTGGTGGTGTTGGGGTTCGTGGTGGTGGTGTTTGTGTTGGTGTTCGTGAGGGTGGTGTTGGTGGTGTTCATGGTGGTGTTCATGAGGGTGGTGTTGGTGTTCGTGAGGGTGGTGTTGGTGGTGTTCATGGTGGTGTTCGTGAGGGTGGTGTTGGTGTTCGTGAGTGTGGTGTTGGTGTTCGTGAGGGTGGTGTTCGTGAGAGTGGTGTTCATGGTGGTGGTGGTGTTCGTGGTTGTGGTGTTCGTGGTGGTGTTGGTGTTCGTGAGGGTGGTGTTCGTGTTGGTGGTGGTCTTGGTGTTTGTGGTGTTCATGGTGGTGGTGGTGTTCGTGAGGGTGGTGGGGGTGGTGTTCGTGGTTGTGGTGTTCGTGGTGGTGTTGGTGTTCGTGAGGGTGGTGTTTGTGAGGGTGGTGGGGGTGGTGTTCTTGGTTGTGGTGTTTTATGGTATTAGGTGCTCTTACAAAAAGGACGTAGTTAAGAAATATAGTCCGTAAATTCCTGGAGCTGTCTTTATTAATTATTAATTATGATTAATCATTCCTAATTTCTAACGAGTCAGTTAGTGAAGCCTAAATTGAAACCTTTAACGAGTGCTGTAATTACACTTAATCAGGTTTGTGTTTTAGGGCATTAGGGTTTGTGTTATTCAATGTTTTGTTATTGTGTTTGTGTTATTCAGGGTTTTTTTATTGTGTTTGTGTTATTGTATTTGTGTGCAGTCTCTTTACAGTAGTAGTGTAAGAAATCAATGAGGTGGTCGGTCACAGATAAAGAAGGCTGGTGTGTGTGTGTGTGTGTGTGTGTGTGTGTGCGTGCGTGCGTGCGTGCGTGCGTGCGTGCGTACGTGTGTGTGTGTGCTTAGGAATAGGTAATCACACATGCCTGGCTCTAGATGTGTGTGTAGATGTGAGTATTAACCTCAGGAAGAGGGGATAATTGCATCTGTCAGACTCATTTAGCTGCAGACACGGCCGTCGTTTTCTATTCGTGTTCTCCTCTAAATCTCAGCCAGCTTTCAGTGACTCCGACAGAACCAGTGCTCACATCCCAGAACCAGCGCTCACATCCCAGAACCAGGGCTCACATCCCAGAACCAGTGCTCACGTCCCAGACCCAGCGCTCACGTCCTAGACCCAGTGCTCACGTCCCAGACCCAGGGCTCACGTCCCAGAATCAGCGCTCACGTCCCAGACCCAGCGCTCACGTCCTAGACCCAGTGCTCACGTCCCAGACCCAGGGCTCACGTCCCAGACCCAGGGCTCACGTCCCAGACCCAGCGCTCACGTCCCAGACCCAGCGCCCACGTCCCAGAACCAGGGTTCAAGTCCCAGACCCAGGGCTAGCATCCCAGACCCAGTGCTCACGTCCCAGAACCAGTGCTCACGTCCCAGACCCAGTGCTCACGTCCCAGACCCAGGGCTCACGTCCCAGACCCAGGGCTCACGTCCCAGACCCAGTGCCCACGTCCCAGAACCAGGGTTCATGTCTCAGACCCAGGGCTCACGTCCCAGAACCAGGGTTCATGTCTCAGACCCAGTGCTCACGACCCAGAACCAGAGTTCACATCCCAGACCCAGGGCTAGCATCCCAGACCCAGTGCTCACGTCCCAGACCCAGGGCTCACATCCCAGACCCAGTGCCCACGACCCAGAACCAGAGTTCACATCCCAGACCCAGGGCTAGCATCCCAGACCCATGGCTAGCGTCCCAGAATCAGCGTTCACGTCCCAGACCCAGCGCTCACATCCCTGTCCCTCTGTCTGTGGTTCTCCCGAGCCTCACTTGATTTGCCAGCCAATCAGAATTGACCCAGGAAAATTTCGACCATCTGGAATGCTCCGTTTCTCACCCAGTCGGAACTGAAAACCAGTTCACTGACCAGTTTCCCAAGTAAATCTTAAAGAGCAGCAGTGATGTTAAACGCATAATTAAATTCTCTGTGAGGCGAGTTAGTAAGTCTTAATACAGTTTAAAACCCCTGATTCTATGATGCAGCATCCCTAATCGTTTAAAAATGCTATTGGATATAGAATTATTATTACATAATAGTAATTATTATTTAATTATTAATTATTAATTATTATATTACTATTATTATTATAATAGTTATTATTATTATTACTCTAAAACAAAGATAAACAATGTCTGTAATGTTAAAAATATATTCAAATTAATAAATAGACAGTGTTTACATATTAGGAGACATTCTTAAAAATGTAATGAAAATAATTCAGTGTGTAAAAACTATAATAATATATATAATAACATTTTAGAATCAATTTTGTTTTATAATTTATGTCATAATTTTTCTATTACTAATTTAAATTTCTATAAATTATTTTTTATATAAATATTAATAATTTGTTATTTATTTTAACCTAATTTTGCTATCATTTAATATACATTTAGTATTTATTTAATTAACATCTAGGCTTGCTCAACTTGGGATTAGCCTTTTAGATAATGTATAACTGTATAGCTGCTTTGAGACAATGTTACGTTGTAAAAAGCGCTATATAAATAAAATTTTATTGAATTGAATAATAAATGTTTAATTAATTACTATTTTGAAACATTTATATATGAAATAATCGTTTGTTATTGTGTTTCATTTATTCCAAACGAGAAGTCGAGTCAGATTTATTTCTATAGCGCATTTTACAGTGGAGCACTGTCTCCAAGCAGCATCTTCCAATATCTGAGTCCAACCCCAAATTGAGCAAATCTAGCGCGACAGTGGAAAGAAAAATCTTGAAAAAGGTTAAAAAAAAAAAAAAAAAAAAGTAAAAATAAAAACATTATAAGGTAAAAAAAAAAAGGTAATAATGTAAAAAAGGTAAAAAAAAAAAAAACCTTGAAAAAGGGACACAACCTGCTTGAAGCAGAACAAACGGACCAACCAAAGATATTTAAAAGAAGTAATGGGCAATAAACGTAATACACATGACATGACTGTTAGGTTTCCTACTTTTTGCCCCGGAGCGTTCGGCCGTCCTTGCCGTTCACCATCACAGAGCGGTTTGTATCCAGTGACCCATTTACGACCTGATTCCGAACAGCTGATTCTCTTGCTATTTAGGTGCGGGTTTCAGCGCTGTTTGCTGCCATGTCGTCTCCATTCGATCACCAGGCGCGCTCACGCACTTGAGCGCACTTTTACGGTTAGTGGGTAACGTCCTGGGATTTTAGTGCCAACAGACACGTATGGGGGGGAACCCTCGAGGTATTTAGTGTTTTAGGGGCACTTTGAGGGTCTCCCGTCCCGTACTCGTGCGTTTCTCACACACCATCAGCACGCAACGAACCTCACTCCAGCCGGCTGCCCATTCTAAATGGAACGCCTCGGCTCGGCTTACTCGTGCCGCACGTGCACCCGAGCTCATGTTCGCCCCCTGGAGCTTCGGTGCCTCTCGCGAACAATTTTCGTTCGCGCTCATATGCTCGCCTGTTGACGCTTTGGCGTCTTCTGCGATTCATTCGCGGCCGTGCTACATCCGAGCTCACGCTCACCCTCTGGCGTTCAGCCTACCATGGTGCCTCGCCACTTGGGAGACGTCCCAAATCCTGCTCTGTGCTCTCTACATGACTGCCCCGTTGGTGCTTAGGCGCCCCCTTGCGATCGGGACGCAACACGAGCGGCAAGCCATTTCATCGTTTTTTATGTTCAGGAGCTTTTTGCTCCCCGTTTCTTCCCCTTTTAGTTTTTCTATATTATATCCCCGTTATTATTATACGTCGTGGGATTCCATCACTCCCGCATCCTTGGGTCCTAACACCATCTCATAACAAAGACAGATCTCAAATCACATTAGAAAGGCTCACTGTGAGGAGAAACGAAAAAGAAAAGAAAACCCGTACAACGTGCAGAAAACATGAGGTTTCTAAATTCAGACTCTCTCAGTCTCTCCAGCGCTGTGCGTTTACCTGATGACATCACTTTGCCCCTCAGTCTGCTCAGTGTCACCTGATTTGCGGCTCGTTCAGTTATTTGAGACGTCTGTTTTCTCGTCAGGAGGAAGAGGAGATTCGCGACGCTGAAGAAGAGCAGGTGAACAATGAAGCCGCTGAGCCGGAGATCCAGAGCTGAACTACCTCACTCTCAGTATTTCACTCTATCTGACATCCCATATTCATAACCTGTATTCACAACCGCCACCGACCTCCACCTTCAGTGTCTCGAGCCAAACAGACACGGGCGTCTACATACTTTTGCAATCTACACCTACTAACCAATCAGAAATTCAGAATTCCACTACACACTGCAGAAATGCTTTCAGGATACCTTATGAATACTGGAAGAGACATTTGGGTGGCAATTTGTCACCCAACCACAGCGCTGACCTGGGTTCGAGCCGACCGGTCCCTTCTAAACTCTGGCACAGACTCCAAACTGGGTGAAAACGGGGAAAGATATATTTTGTTATTATTTTTTATTGCGCCGTGTGCATTTTTCTTTCACGTGTTAACCCTGCGTTTCGTGGTCAGGGTTGCCTATGCCTATAAAATCCACCCAATGGGATGAGAGCCCATCAGAGACTGTATCAGAACGAACTTCTATCAAATCAAAGCCGGTTAGTTTATAAAGTGAGCAGGGTCGTAGCACACTGCCCTTTCTCGGGCCATTGTCCCTTCGTAACAGCGCCTGTGAGCCTCTTGAGAGTTGTTTGCTTTCTACACTAAATGCCCGAGCTGAATGTAAACATCAGGTGTGATATATTATCATACGCTACGCTAACACTATCTTGCTCTGTACAGAGAGAATCGTTTTATATATATATATATATATATATATA
>JAUZST010004873.1:0-15983 GCA_034779995.1 Parotocinclus haroldoi
ACACACACACACACACACACACACACACACACACACACACTCCTCCAACTCGCAGTGTTTTCCCAGATTTCACATTTACGCTACAAAACTACACTCGGCTTGCGTCCCAAAACCGCACACTAGTGTACTAAGTAGTATGTCTCTACTCCACTCCTATAGTCGCCCACGTTCGTCTGGGATGCTGGCAGTACTTACTATGTAGTAGGTTAGTATGCACAGCGATTCTGGACGCAGCCTCAGACATTCCGTCGCCAACTGCGTGACGTCATGCGCGCTAGCACCAGTTTTTTGAATGTATCCTTCCGCAGTTGGCGCTAAATAAAAGAAAAATAGTTCCACGGGTGCTCGCATGCGGGACCACCAATATACAGAAATGAAAGCATTTCGTTTTTATTGAGCTTTGCAGTTTTTTTAAAATAAAGGGTTCTTATTAAGCTACTCTGAAATCAGTTCGTTTTAGAGGTATAAAGCATTGTATTAGAGCCACAGAATGGAATCACTGATGTGTCAGCATGTGTTAAGGAGCCATGGTGTGTTTGGAAATTAGTCACAGGGTCATATGACGGATGGGCACGTGCTATCATGATAAAACTAGATAGGTATTAAATGTGTGGTATATATGAAGGTTTAGCTGAGGGTGCATATGCATATTAGTTGCAAGACCATAATCATGTGTTAGCCATGGTGTTCTCTGAAATGGCAGAATGGATGTTCGGGAGTGAAATCCTCACTTTGGCAGGCACAGAATATATAATGAACTCGAGGGATCGTTTTCTGCTGCCTCTCCGTTTTCCTGCGATAACCTTCCAGATCATGTTCATGCATGTTCATGCGTTATAGCACATCTGACCAAGTGAGGTAGTCTTCAATTCACGTTTCTAGCGAGTTATACACTTATCACAAAAATTAGGGGATATTTCATTTTTCATTTTTGTGAGCAGTATATATGAATCATGACAGCAACTGTGCAACAAGAATACTGGGTACAAATGTTTGCCGCTAGGTTTGTACTTCAGGTTTTTGTCTTTTGCACCTTTTATGCGAATCTTGGCTGGATTGGTAAATGCCATGTATGTAATATTTACTGAAATAATATGATTGGACAGCTTGTGATACTGTTTCATGCATAAACTTAAACGTAAGTTAATGTATCAGGGGCAGTTCTGAGGAGGGCAGCAGGAGCCAGTACCCCTGTGACCACAAATCCTGGCAACCCTATGTACCCCCTAAATCACTTACAGAATCTTCTTAATGCTCACAATTCACATTTGGCCCTTAGCTCATTCACACGGTCTAGAACTTCCACTGCTTTTGTGTTATTGTGTCAATTTAAGGATTATGTCCTTGATTACATGATTACACAATCGGGTAAACAACAAATGTTCGATGGCGCCATGTCCCCTTCAATTGCCCCAAAGGGATGAATAAAGTTTTCTGAATCTGAATGTATAGAAACGCTCTGTTAAAAATAGACTTAACAGTCAAATGTTATAGTACAAATCTAATGTACAAAGTCACATACAGACTTGAAAGCAAGCATTTTTTCTCATGTTACTTCCAGTTTATGACAGATGGGCTGTGAGGAGGTCTGGAATGGGGCAATATTGCAGCGTCAGAGTACTCTCCTGCCTCTGGCCTCCTCATCCCTAGGACATGACCAATTATCTGTCTGTAAAGTCGTCATCCTGGCGAGAAGGCACTGTTAGGAATCCATGTCCAGAGTAGTGGATTGTCAAAAATGCTGCTGTGATTTTTCATTTTTTACCCTTTAGCATAAAACTACGCCTGGATTTGTTGTGGCAGACCAAAGGTTTTGCTGGAGATATCAGTCCATCTCAGAGCCCAGTGCCTGCTCCGCTCAATCTTCATGGTGCCAGTCCAGGTTTGAAACCCATCTCAGAAACTGCCAGAAGCTGCTTTGTATCACCCAGTAACAAGCTTTATATAACTAAGTTAAGTTTTCGATTTTTTTTAATGAACATTCATTATTAACCTTGTTTTACTTTGTCCAATACGAAACAGTATGGTTTAATAAAACAACAGCTGGTTAATTTGATTGTCATGTGCTTTTATGAGCTGGACTCATTACTCCTCTAATCCTGATAAGAGTCACAGTGAATCCACAACATATCTTGGAATTGACAGGTGGCAAGTGAGTGTGTAACCTGAAAAGGGCGCTAGTTCATCAGTAAGCTGGGTAAGAGCTGGTCTTGCATGCTGGAGGATGATCCACCTCCCCAGACACTGCCAGTCAGGCCTGTTTGATGCCTAGCAGAAGGACACCACTAGGATTAGAAACCAATTAATATATTTCTATAATTTAACTTGCTTATTATTAATGGCCCTAGGTTTATTATTATTAGGTGCAAGGTTACATTGATATTAGTGAGACACATTCAGGCTGGGCCAATTTAGAGCAACCATTTAACCTAACGCGTGTCTTTGAGATGCGTGAGGAACCCAGAACACCCGGAGTAAGCCCATGTGAACACAGGAAGGACATGCAAACTCCAGGCAGGAGTTCATGGCTAAGACCAAACGGGAGCTTGATTAGACAACTGTGCTAACCACTTGTACTGCCCCTTAGTAATTAATGTATAAGTATGTGCATGTGCCCTGTTATGAACTGGTCGGCTGTTTAGGGTTGGGTCCTGGATTTCTGTGCACATTAGATCCTGGCTCACCTGTGACCCTAAGTAGGATTGTATTACTTTGGCTGCTTGGATTAAGCAGGTATGGATAGTGACTGGGGCAGCATGGTATTGCAGCAGTTGCCTGACAGCTCCAGCATTCTCGGTTTGATCCTAAACTTGGACTTTTAAAGTTTGCATGTCCTCTCTGTCTGTATGGGTTTACCCCATGTATGAATAAATTCAGTCTGTATTCCCCTGGATGCAAACCAGTAAATCAGCAGATAACTTTTTTTCATAATAGTGACAATGTTGTTATAATATTATACAATGCGTATGTTCTTTGTGAAAACACTTCGCACACGACAAGAAACAGCGGTCATGGTTTGATTCCCCGCTGGGCGGCTCTAACTTTCTAGGGCGTAGTGATCCGTAGTTGTGCGCGGAGGTGTGATGCGGTCTGCGACACACTGACGCCAGGCGAAAGCAGATCCGGTCGGCTCGGGTAAACGCTCGAGCTTCGCGAATACACAGGGAGGAGGTAAGAGTACAAGTTTAATGTTGTTATTTAAGCATGAAAATAGCGGTGATAAACTCACAGTTTGGGGCTTTTCTGCGCGTATATATTGTCCGAGTAAACAATTTGCAACTTTTTAGAGAGGGAAATAGAACCGAAGTAGTTGAAATGTCACGTTTAGTGCTGTTAGAAGTTGTTAGAAGGACTGTGTGATGAAAGTGAAGAGAATAGCACATGCAGTGATATTCATTTACGTTTCTGTTAATTGATTTGCACAATTAATTCAGATCTCACAAGCTACGAGAAGAGAGATGTACAGTTTAGTCGTAGGTTTAATATTTTGCAGGTCTTTAATTGGCAGTTTTCTGTGCACAACCCATTTTCCGCTCTGTAGTAGCAGCCTTGTGTGTTCATATCTGTGATGATTCGCTACATTGTGTGTTTATTTGTTGCACTTGTGTTTCCCTGTAAGTTCACATTGTGTATGTGTCTTTGCACAGTGCTGTCCATTCAAAACCCTCTTTTCCATTGCACTGACAAGGCTCGAGTGTCTACTCTTGTAATGCACTGACTACAGAGTGATGTTTGTGGTTAGATCGGTGCATCACTCTTTGACAAGATCATGCATTAATGGTATATTTTATCTAGAATGTGTATTAGATAAGGACATAAACAGTAACCTATAGACGCAATACTAATGTTAAATGACATGACTTTTTAAGCACTACCATCTGCTTCTTCAATACCAAGTTTGAGTTTGGGTCACAATATTGCATGAAAGTACATCCAAGCACTGAAGTAAGGCCAGTTTGTGTATAGCTATGGACATAATAAAATAATCAACATTTGTTTCACCAGTGCTGTTTAACAATTGTCAGGAGTAAGAGTAAGACTAAAACTTCAGAGTGGCATGGCATTAAGTAGTGCACGTGCATATTAAGATGATTGCATTTTGTGTGTCTGTGCAGTCTTTTTGGGTGCAAACGTACCACTGAAATGCAATATTTAGACAATATTGGGACGGGTTTGATGGGTCTGATGTTACTGCATGTGCAAGACTGTATGTTGATTTTCCTGGGCAGCGTTGCACAGGGCTCTGGTACCTATCTCGGACAAGATGGATTTACAGGACTAAGCGTGCCCTGGACTGGATGATAGGGGTCACAGTTGCTCACACAGCCCTCATAAAAGCCGTGGCTTACCCAGTGCCGAGGCACAGCTGGAAAACTATATGGTTTCTGTAGCGTGTGGGGATTTTGTATGCTACTTATTGGGCTTGGGGAGGGGGTGTTGATTTTTGGATGCATCGTGATGCAGACATGGATGATTCATTTCGTAATTGATTCACAAATGTCAAAAATGTTGAGTCCTGTTTTTGATATTTTATTCCAACTGTGCGCCAGAAGACTTTGAAAAGACCCTGAAACTGTTTTCATTGACTAAAGTCTGGCATCATCTAACATATAAAGTCAAGTCACAGACCAAAGACTGGTGATCTTATATGTTCACTATTTGCAAGACTTCTTTGAAATTCCTTTTGAAATGATTGAAAACAGAAGAAATGACCTAAAAATTATCATGCAGTAAAAAAAAAACAGCACAGTCAGCCACACAGGTTGTAAAACAAATAAAGCATTGACAAAGCAAGTACTGTAATGTTACTGTACTATTTTAATTAATTGTGTTTTCATTTGATTTTTATACAGTGTTACATCCTGTGTTATTCCAGTGCTTGCATTTTACACATTTTAAAAATCATTTCCCATAGACTTTGTGCAGAAATTTACGTAGAATTCAGATAAATATACAAAAAAATTTACGTTATTAAGCAGACACCCTTATCCAGAGCGACTTACAACTGATATGTTATTACAATTCAAGCAGTGGGCTAAGGGTCTTACTTAAAGACCCAACTGTGGCAGCTTGACAGAGGTGGGATTTGAACCCTGGGCCATCAGGTCCAGAGTCCAGTACCTTGACCGCTAGGCTACAGCAGCTCAGATACTTTGAGAAATAAACATAGCACAGTAAAATAATGTGTTTCCAGTATTTGGTTATAAAGCCTACCTGTAGGTTTATACCTAATGACCAGCAATAATCACCTATAACTGTAATATCCAGATACATATGGAATTTCCCATTTGGCGCTGGAGAGAGCTCACCTATGGATTGTCCATTATGTTTGCGTCACTACATTTACATTTATGCCGTCTAGCAGACCGCCTTATCCAGAGCGACTTCAAAGTAATACAATCCTACAATGACCCAGTAGTGGCAGCTTGACAGAGTTGGGATTTGAACCTCAACCTTCTTGTCCATAATCCAGCACCTTAACCGCTGACCCCAGAAGAAAAGCATGTACTCAGAGTAGGGATTTGATCCTGGGATCTTAGAATTACTAGGTATTCAACTTACAATTGCACTGATCAGTTACTATTTGCACGAGCCAAGACTTAAAACTTACAATATTATTATACTTGGTTGTTTTCATCATGAACATCAAGATTGACTTACGACAACTACGTCTGACCCCCTTACACCACTCCCCATAACCTACAATGAGAATAAACCCGAAGTTATGGAATCGCTGTGAGAAAAAAGATGCTTCAAGATAAATCCATAATTGATGAATAATTGCAACATAGCCCTGTGCATTATTATTGAATCGTGCCTAGAGATTCCTGCCAGTTTATCAGTGGAGGTTTTGTTTTTTATTACATGGGCTTTCCTGTGAAAACCTGCCTTGAGAGCCGTGGGCCAGTACATGCCAGTATGGTGGGTTCTCCGGTGAGCAGCTCCAGAGAACAAAGGGCGCAGGTGTAAGCGTTCCCTGGATGGGCCGCTTCGCCTCACTCACACAGATGCAGTCAGTCTAGCCTATTCATGATGTTAGACCTGGCCGAAACACACCGTTGGGATCCGACTCCAGATCAAAGAGCTACCCTATCACCAACGTGCCATTGTACCACTAATTATTTTTCACCAATTATCTACATGCGATCATTATTTCAGCACTGGTTTTTAAAAGCCATTCCATTCAGTGTATTCCTTCAGGGTGCAAATCCATCCTGCACTATCGCAGACGAATCTCCTATTCAGTCTAATGCATGTCGCTGCAAATTAGAAATGACACTCAGGTTGCATAGAGTTTGGAGATGTTGTCGTTGCTCTGACTATAATTTAAGTCTGCAGTTGGTGATTTATTGAAGATTCCTCCCTATCGTGGGTAGACTACGTACGCCTGTAGTTCAGTCCACCGAGGATGCAGGAGCAGATAGACCAGAGCCAGTGCTCCTGACATCATTGACGATGTCATATCAGATTACTCAGAGAGCAAGAATTTGTCCTTGTCCATGATTTGGTGCGGTGACTTTGGTGGAAAGTGTTAGTGTGTGTCAGATCTGGTTAAACGCTTCCGTAAAGAGTGCTGCTGACTGGCACTGGCTGTCATTTTTCCATAAGAAAGGATCCGTACGTGATACTCAATGTATTACAGGACTGTTGTCTATCACAGATTTATGGTCACTAGGGGTGGGCGATATGGCCCTAAAATAATATCACGATTTTTTAGGGCACGTTTGCGATAACGATATATCTCTCGATGTATTTCAACGACATACAATTGCGACAAAATATTTTTCATACCATAAAATAGCTCACCGTGTGGCATTTTTGCCTTTTCTCGTACTCAGCTGCGTGCTTCTGTTTGCGTTCCCCCTTTTTGTTGTTACAGACCTTTCCCGTAGCTTAAATGTTATCGTAGTTTGTTGTACATCTAATGTTTTTAACCAAAAAGGTCTCCAAACTACCAAAGTCGCTCCCCTGTTTGGGACAAACTCCTACACCGCAGGAACACTTTCCACCATATCTGTCGCTCTGCCTCTTAGTCACGTAATTGACGTTGGCCATACTCTGTGTAAACGCATTAAGTCATTACATAAACACCTCTGAATATCACGATATGGATGTTTTAAATCATTTAAAAAAAGTATCCCCGGTATTATGGCGAACGATACCATATGGCACACCCCTAATGACCATGGGTGGTCTGGGCGAGTTAAATTAGTGATGTAGCAGTATAAAGGTTCTGGGGTGGGCAATATGACAATATTTTTTAATATTACGATACATTTTGGTATAGTGATAGACAATACGCATTTTCATATTAAGAGGGTCATTAGTCCTGTTTAATTAATTAAAGTGCAGCACATTGCATATATGACTCACTTTACTAAATGTTTGAGTTGTAGCTTTTAAAGTATATCGGTACTGATGTGTTTTATCTGTAATAACGTATCGTGATGAATATTGTGCATTAGGGGTGGGGAAAAATTCGAATTTTCAAAGCATCGCGATCCAGACGTTAACGACTCTAAATCGATTAGCAAATGTCAGTAATTGATAATGGAGCACACTTGCATCTGAAGATGTAGGCCAGCTTCTGTTCTTACACAAGAACATAAACATTAGCTCTCACTAACTAAGCTCTGTAACGTCTATTTTGAGTTTAATATTCTTGAACTATCCGTTTTCGCTTTCTTTGCGCTTTTTCTCCGTTGCGCTCATCTCAGTCTTGTTCACTTAAAAAAGTTTCTCACTTTTGACTTTTAGACCCGATTTGAGTAAGCGAAAGAACTCCACTGGTCGGTGATAAACACAGGGAAGATGTGTGTTTATGTTTTCTCATATCAGTTAGTTTTAGTCCTAGAGTCAGACGGATAAACTGCTAAACCTTTTGAAGCGAAAGCGAGCCTGAGAGAAACGCAGAGGAGAAAAGGCACAAAGAAAGCGAAAACGGATACTTCAAGGATATTAAACTCAAAATAGACGATTACAAACAGAAATATTCTGTTTACAAACCAGTGGTTTTGGTTACGGGTTTTTTTTTGTTCTCAAAACTTTAGGACTTATTTTGACGCCATAGATTTGTTTCATGTAGTCACGTAAAGGTAAAGAAAAAAAACTGTATAGAAAAAAACGAATCGAGATGCATCGATAATTGTTGCCCTCTGAATCATAATCGAATCGAATCGTGAGGTGCCTAGAGATTCCCACCCCTATTGTGTATCGTGAAAATATCTTTAAATATTGTGATATCAGTTTTTATCATATGGCCATAACACATTGAACCAAACCAAAAGCGAAAGATTTTTTTTGTTTTTTAACATTGAGTTTCTTTTTTTGAATGACATGATGTCTTTGGTGGCCGGTATTTCAGTGCACCTCTATATATTGATACGTTTTTGTGTATGTAGTTTTGTTTTGTTTATAACAATGCAACATGTGTTACAGTTGTGTAGCCTTCCATTGCTAACAGTAACAGTCTAGCAGTATTGAGTTTTCTATAAAGGGTGATGAGATTAGAGATACTGTAGAGGGTCTTCCATCCTCATAGATCCTCTCTTGTGGACTCTCCTCATGCTCAGCTCACTAGTTTTCAGCAGGGTTCGAATTAGAAGTGGAATACTATGTGAAAATCTGCTCCCATCAAACCATTTTCAAATGGATTTGCTTTATATTACTTGACCGTTGTCCCACTCTGGGATCAAATCACAACCCAGTTAACATCTCCTGGTATTCATTAATTCCATGATGCTTATGAATCATGGAAGCACGCAACGCCGATCACATATCACAGATGCTCTACCACACATAACAGTTGAACTAAAGGTCAAACCCAGGTCCTCTGGAACTGTCATTTCCAACAGCTGACTCTGATGTCTAAACCACAGGACCCACTGGGATTGAGTTGTTTTCTATGCTTGCTCAAAAAAAATCTCTTGTTTATCCTCGTTTATGTCATATTTGACCACACAACCTGGTTCCAGTCAGAGTTTCAGTAGGGTTTGGTGAACTCCAGGCTTTTCGTTTGTGGTTAGATGAAAGGTAAAGCTTTCTTCCAAATCATTTGTTGGCATGGACATGGTGTCTGTAGAATTTGGAAACTTTTTTGACCACCAAATGCTCCCATCTCTTTCAAATCTCCACCCAGAATCCTTGGGGATATTTTTGTCTCTTGAACCCTGCTTCTCACTGTGTGTGGCCCAGATACATTCGAGTCCTATTTCAGACAGGTTCTTGACAGCTCTTGTTGTTTTAAACTTCTTAATTATTACTCTAACAGTGCGTTTCAGGTGCGTTCGTGGCTGTTTTTATAGCAATTGACTGCTTTATGGTCACTGACAGCAACCACAGTACTTGGGAGGTAGATCAGTCTCAGCATGACAGTGACATTTTTATGTGTAAATCAGAGGCAATGTGGTTACATTAGAGACACTAACATCAATGTCATTCAGTCCATTGTGTTGGTGGGATGCTGACTGGATAAGCAAATCTCCTTAATAAACTAGCAAAGGAGTTTATTTTACGCTCAAAACGAACATATTCCATACATGATGAGATGCAAGATAAATAATCTTAAAGGCGTTCCTCAGGAGAGTCCTGGGAAGTAGACACATCCACCCTCACTATGGATGTATCTCATCGCACATCCTGTCTCTTGCAATTCTGATAAAATTTCCACATTCTGTTCCCTTCCGGCTCACCGGAGGCCTTGCATCTTCCCGACTTCCAGAGTGTATAGGGGGCAGGGTCTGTGCCAGTCACGTCGATCTAGAAATCAGTTTGAGAAATACAGATTTTAAGCAAATAAAGAAGCGACTAAACGGAGGAGGTTCTGCTGCTGTTTTGACTCTGCTTTTTTATGCTAGAAATACAGAATTATTGTGTTATGAAAGTTTGGTTGAAAAATGTCACAAAAGTTGACCAATCAGCACGTGACCGCATTCTTGAGGCACATTTGTTTACATGTTGTTGTGTCATGTTAAGAATGCCAGTATGAATGATAAGTCAACCATTTACCATTTATGTCATTTAGCAGTTACCCTTATCCAGAGTGACTTACAAATAATACAGTCTTACAATCCAAGCAATTGTGGGTTAAGGGCCTTACTTAGGGACCCAACTGTGGCAGAGGTTGGATTTAAACCCTGGACCTTCTAGTCCAGTATCTTAACCACTAGGCCACCACAGTCCCACCGCCAAACCAGGACTGCAGTGTGACAGTCTATCTACTTTTTCACTGCTTTGGTCTGGACCAAGTGTACCGAACATCAACAACACAAGTATAAAGGCAGTCTTAATATAGTTAACATAGTTTTAATATAAAAATATATAATTTTACACATCACTGATATAAAATTAGCAAAAAAACATGTAAATATCCCTAAATCAAACATCAGATTGTCATATTTTGATCTGATACAGTTTGGGCAGCATGGTGGTGCATGTGGTTAGCGTGTTGCCTCACAACATCAGAGATCCTCACTTCGATCCAGACATCAGACCCCGTCTGTGAGAAGCTTGGATGTCCTCTCTGTGTCCGCATGGTCAAATTGATTTGATGTGAATATGACTGACTGTTATTGAAGTAACCTTGTTCCTGTCACAAATTTTGTGGCCATTGATGTGAACAGTGATGTTAAATAAAACAAATAAACGAGACATTTGAAACAGAAGACATACGAGTACAAAGGTGAGACCTTTTAACACATTCCAATCGACTTTAAATATCTAGACGTTGTTGAACATGAGTCTGGAGAGCATCCTCACCCATTTAACTCTCTAGCCCAGCTCCCCTCCTTTCTCCAGCTGACTGCATACCAGAGTTGATGTATGTTAATTTACCATTCCAAACATTTGCTTACCATCTGTGCCGTAGCATGAACATGTTTAAATCTTTTGGCGTGACTTGGCTCAGAGAGCAGCTATCTTCAACGCTCCTCAGATGCCTCACAGTCCTTTTAAACACACAAAGCCCTGATTTATTGAGATTTTCAATAAAGAATAAAGAAAGAACTAACTTGTTTCACAAACTGACCATCACGCAGGACATTTCCTTTTTCAGCGATGTCATTAGTAAGCAACCATAAATATTTGTTGCTTAATAATAACAGTCAATATCCTTTTAACAGGAGCAAGCTAGTACAGTGAAATAATTTTTAAGCACATTTTTAAATGTTATGGCCTACTCTAAATCTTTGGATTTACAAATAACACCATTGACCGTTTCAACCAGTGGATGTGACCTGATTTATGCCTACCCTGATACTGCTTAATTGTTTCATTTAAAAAATGAGCAGCACAGTGGAATGATGGGTAGCATCATCGTCTTACAACAAGAATGTCCTGGGTGTGATTCCCAGGTGGAGTGGTCAGAGTCCTTTCTGTGTTGAGTCTGCATATTCCCCGTGTCCCTGTTTTCTCACAGCCCAGAGACATGTATTCGTTTAACTGATTACTCTAAATTGCCGCTATCTGAGTGAATACAGGATGATTCAAAGTCACAGGACACTTGCCAATGTTGAGCAAATCTATTTTATATATATATATATATATATACTTTCGCAAAGGCATTACCCTGTATTGAATCTATATATAGTGCAAATCCATTGCTGAGGTTTCTTTGTTGGTAGCGGTCTTCGGACCACCACTATGTGGCAATTGATTTCAGATTGAATGGATTCTGGTCTTCTCTGATATGCTACATTATCACATTCCGATTGGAACAACTTCCCCATGATCCAGTATGATGGCTTTCACGATGGCAACCATGTTGCTTGCTTGGGTGTTCAGTTATGTCATTTTCATTTTCATTTTTGGTACAAAAATACCACTTTGTGTGACTTTTGACTTGTGTCTATGTATATGTATGTATGTATGTATATGTATATATAAGTTTTGAAATAAGTTTGTGTGTTAATATAACCTTGTGCTTATCATTAAAATAATGGGCATTGTAATGTAAATGCATAGTGATGTAACACAAACAAACAAAAATATTTAAATATATTGCTAGTGTTACTGTCTTCAGCTACAACCTTCGAGAAGCAAACTCTGATTCTGTAAAACCAAACCATACCTACGTGGTCGACAATCGCGTTTTAATATCAGGTTTCTCGTCTTAAATTGTTTGTAAGGAGTGATTTGCCTCTCCTCAAGTGAATAAAAGCAGCATGTGAAGGTCCATCCAAAGTGAAGCGCAAATGATCTAGAAATGCTCCAGTGTAGACATCATAGGAAAATCTCTACCAGCTGAAAAAATTCCAAGGTCACATATACTATGTTACAGGCTATGATGATGTCACACACCCCACAAATGAGACCTGAATAAATGCAAAGTACAAATGTAAGGCTTAGGACAAGAATCAGATCACGTTAAATTGTCCCTGTTTATTAGTGTGTAGGAGTAAGTGAGAAACATACAGAAGACCTGATAGTCAACTTCAGAAATCTGAATATTCTTTAACTTTAAATCTGAACGATTTTTAACTGGAGAACGGAATGCTTTGGCCAGTGCAGGTGAATAATCTAGATTTGTTGTGTTCAATTTATCTATTCATCCATTTCTACTCGCCTGCCCTTCCTCCACCCTCCTTCTTCGTGGAGTGAACATCTCAGTTCAGGCCTAATGGAAGCCCCCGGTTCCAGGCTTTGATAAATAATGTACGTTCTTCATAATGCAGAGTCCCGAGAGAGGGCCTAGAGAGCATCATTACTGCCTCCTAAATTGATTAACGGCACTGAAGCAGAGCAAAATGATACATGGAGATGATGCGGGGGGTCGGGCTCATCCGAGGCGTGTGATGGGTGCCACATTAGCTCAGGCTTTTGCGCACTGCTAATATTTACATGCACTCAGGTCTAGAGAGCTTTGACCGCAGTGATTGGGCTTTTATGGGATCCCTGCACTCGAGACGGTGCATCCAAGACCGCCATTTCACATGATTCGTGCAGTTTATCAACTAGTGGTCTGCTCTGTGGTTAATGCATCATTCTGTATCAGTTGTCTAATCAGGATCCTTTTGACATGTTTGATTTACCCTCTTTTTCAAAAAAGAAAACCCCGTATTACTGTCTTCTAAATTGATTAAGAGCCACGAAGCAACCCACACCAGGGACATTACTATCAAATAAAAGATAGTTTTCACTGATAGGTACGTAGCAGAAAGCTTTTACAGTTAAGATAATAAATGTATTTACCACACCAAAGCTTGAGACTTGAATGAATGAATGTATTTGTTTTATACTACATAAGGGGTGTGTATGTGCCGGGCGTGGGGTGGGGGTTTGGATTGCTTCTTAGGTGCATTGCGTAGCGGACGTGGACAATTAGGCATCGATTCGGAACAGTAAAAAAATGGACTACTCAGATGTTAATTGATAATGTAATGTTGACAAACGATCACAAAACAGAACTGAGAACAGAAGTGCAGCGCTACCCAAACAGTCACATAACACAGATTCAACAGACACGAACAAACACTATCTAAACTTCCACCGAACTCGGAAATAGCAAAGCAAATTACAAACTTTAATTGGCAGGGATTTGTGTCCGTATTCAGTTCTTAAGCACAATGGCTTTTGTACCATGCTGCACACCTTAGAGCCAACATGGATATCAAAGATATTTCATGCTAACGATGCGCTAGAAGACTTTTAATAGACGAAAGTTTGACATCCTCTCACATATAAAGGCGTATATCAGCGAGATCTTTTATTATCATTATTTGTAAGACTCCCACTAGGTTCCTTTTGAGATTATTTCAAAACTCTTGAAACTGTTACGAGGCTTACCTCAAAGTCCCGGTGCGCTTGCGGCTCGCCCCTGTAGCCGTTACAGAGCGTCCTGTGACAGCATTTATATTCAGAGTTTAATTTATAACAAACACCTTTATAACAAACACCTATAATAGTACGAACCCCAGCATTGTTCAGTGCCACGTCATCACACACACACACACACACTCAGTGCGCCCGGGTTTCCCGTTCGCTACGTTACGTTGTCTAAAACGCTTGCGAATTTTTATAGCCAGTCGGTGGGGCTTACAGTGCCGATGGACGTGTACGGGGGAAACCCCGGATGTACTTTCTGGTTCGGTGACAGGGTTTGTCTTCCTCGTCCTACGTCGATTTGAGACGCACCCCATTTCGGCCTCTTAGCGCACTCGAGCTTGGGCTCGTCCTCTGGTGTCCCGGAGCCCCTCTGCGTTCTTCGATTTGGGAAGCATCCCAAATTGTCGCCTTCTCGTGCTTTCTGCACGTCTACCCTCTGCCGTTAGTGCGCGCGCTCAGCTGTGGATGCCATTCCCATTCGGGACACATCACAGCTGCGCTTCTCCCCTTCTCCCTAATAATTTTTGTAGATTGGAGAGCCTTTTGCTCTACCTCTTTAGTTATTTTCCCCATTCTTATTATACTTAATTCCCGCATCCTTGGGTCCTAACCACATATCATAACTGAAAACACACACCTAAAATAATAAGCACTAAATAAAAAACGTATATATACGTATCTTATGATCAAATGAAAACTTGACATTTCATTATTTTATTTTGATTATTATTTGTCTCTGTTATTTTATTTCTTCCATTTGACATATTTAAGGAAAAGGATTTTTTGACATATTTAAGGAAAAGTGAGGATAAGTCCTGTATAGGTAATAATAATTTGATTTATAATCAAATCGCAACCTTATCCAATCAAATTGTGAGGTGCCTGTCTATTGCCACTCCTACTACATTGCCTCACAGCACCTAATGTTTGATCATCATTAGCCTCGAGTTTCCTTCCTAGTGCTTCATGTGTGCTTTCTCCTACACATCAGACATGTCTAGACGAGACATGAGTAACAAAACTGAAAGTTAGTCTGTAATGGGAATATAAAACACATGGCAACCCTCTACGCCTCTAGGCCTATTATTTGTTAATTTACAAGCTGAATAGCTAACTTGTTACAAAAAGATATTTGCTTGTAATTCTGAAAGCAGGTGCCAATTCTTACAAGAGATATAAATAGCAGAGGTTGTAATTAAGGAACACTAACAGATCTTTTTTTCAAATGTCTAGGCTCCATGTAAGGCCATTTTCTGTCCTCGCTGCGTCGATGTGAACACACGAGTTCAGCATGGTCATGGCGGAGCAAAACATTTGTGAGGGCTCTGACCGTGTTTGTCCCTGCCAGTTGTACAGGCCAGATGTTGAGCCTGTGACCTGGAGGTGGATTTAAAAAGGCAGCTGGTGAAGGACATGGCGGTCTGAAGCTGTGCTTGAGCTGACAGACAAAGCAGCACCTGCAGATCTTCATACAGCCCACTTGATGTGTGTTTAGCTGTGTTTGGGCTAGCACATGGTGTTTTCGGAGCAATTTTAGGCTGCACCATAGATTTTTTTCAGGAGAACAACTGGAATGGATTGCTGTTTGTCCAGGTTTGCAGTGGTTCGTTGTCCTTGAGTGAAAGCTTTTATCAGATAAATGTGTGGCAGGCAGTGCTGGAACAGCCCACCCAGCACAGGTGTTTTGGCGTATTTCTACTCTAGGACACCCGCTGTATTTGAGGAATTTCATGTCTCAAGACATGAAGAACTTACTGATAATGCAACTTTCTCGCAACTTTTTGTTCTGGATTGTGCAAAGCCGAACATATGGACTATTCCAGGCACCATTTTTTGAGTTTAAATGCATGCTTGTGGTGCAAACGTTGGTAAGATCATATTCAGGTGTTCATGTATGTGTCACCTCTATATTGGAGGTAAGTACAGGCACTCCCCAATTTACAATGGGGATATGTCCTGATTCAGCGGAAGTTTAATTTATTGTAAACCGAGCAGCTTAATATATACTACACATGCCATAGCATCTAGTAGATCTAATATCTTACCCATACTTAATACTGTGCTCGGCATGTCCGGCTTTGCTTTTCCTCATTATCTTTCCCAGCACTCGGCGCTCCCCCCACCCCATATGACTCCCTATGTCACACACAGGACGAATATAC
>JAUZST010004874.1:0-15982 GCA_034779995.1 Parotocinclus haroldoi
ATATTTATTTTTTTATTTTTTTAATTATTATTTATTTTTTATATAGCTATTTTGATAGTACAATGTTTGCAATCTGCACATCACTGCAGGTGAACGTGAGTAAATTTGCAGTAACTAATTGATTAGGTGATTACAAACATAATGATCAGCTACTTAATAACTCACAAACAGCATGTCGCCAGTGAGTAAGATTAGAAAGCAAATAATCTTCAGACACACGTGACCTCTTTACTGATAAGGCAAATGAGGAAGAGCCAAATAATACAGATGGGAGGAGAACAGAAGAAGCAATCAAAGAAATAAAACGGTTTGAAATCTGCATTGGGTTACACTTGCATCAGCTCTTTCCAAAGCGCTCTCCTTCTCATGTGCAGTCTTTTTTTAATCTTCCTGAACTGTCGATCCACCACAAAGATGCACACAGCTCAGAGGAATCCATTAATCCACATGCATTCATTCATGAGCAGCAAGAAAGACACACTTGGATATTAGATTATCCTCTACTGACTGATATAAGAGAAGAGACATCACCATCACACAGCCATCTTATCTCCTCTCAGTGATGGTGATACTGAGGGTGAGTGTGAGAAATGGAAAGGGATTAAAAAAAAAAAAAAAAACTACCATCTTGTCATGGCTCAGTTCCCAAGCTTAGCCCTCCTAAATAAATCACATGGTAATAAAGAGATTGCGGACAAACGAATCCATTCACAAAGTTTAGCTACGACACTTTGGAGATTCCCCATTCAGAGATACTGGTTTCTTCTAGTGTCTTTCCAGGTGCCGTGATTTGAACTAGAATCCAGTCTGCCTGGGGATTGACCATTGTGTTATTTAGGTTATTTACAATATTCAACACTTCATTATAAAATCGATTTTGTGTTAATGGTTTTGCCTAACTGTAGCTGAACTTTACTTACAATGGATTTGTCCGACTGTAATTCCAATGTAAATTGGCGAGCACCTGTACAGAACAGCGTCTGAAACCTTGGGATGCCATGTCAGCTCTATCAGTGAAAGTAATACAACAAGTGTAGTATGACGGTTCTCAATCCCCTTGCTTCGGCAGACTGTTAAATCATTTGAGAATCTAAAATCATCCCAATCTCCCACCCATTTTTCCAACAATACACACCTACAATATGAAGAAATAGCGACGAGCCTGTAACTCACCACTGAAGGGTCACAAAGTCGGTCCGCCACGTGCACGGAGACTCTGGTACAAATGATGAACCTTAAGCACGCAAGAGCTTCACTACACCAGCAGCACCAGATGCATCGTTACGTCTACAATAACGGTGTCACGGAAACTACAGAACCATTCCGGAACGTTCCTTCTTCATGATCACCTGTGTTTTATTATGATGTCATCTCCATCTGTGCTTATATGTGTTACAAATGTGTATATGTGTGTGTGTGTGTGTGTGTGTGTGTGTGTGTGTGTGTGTGTGTGTGTGTGTGTGTGTGTGTGTGTGTGTGTGTTTATACTGCAATTTTAGACCGGATCTTGTTCCTTGACCTTATTTACCTCTGCTAAATGAATAGTCCAGTGTCTTTTAATGAAATACTACACACCACTCCTGGACTGCAACAAATGAGTTATTTTATATTTCCTGTACAGAGTTTATTTGCAACACATATTATCTAGAAGCTAAATGCTACTATTCCAGTTCCATAATTAAACAGTTAACCTTTAGCACTCTAGTATTTTGTTGTTGTTGTTATTAGCCACCTTCGATTCTAGCTGAACTCTAGATGGTAAACATGAGAAATGGCAAGTAATTCTATATATATAGAGTGGAGGCATAAAGACTGAAACTAAAAAAAATAATAATAATAATAATAAGTTACATTTATATAACACCTTTCTTAAGCCCCCCCCCCAAAAAAAAACCAATCAGCATAATTTACACAACAAAACACACAGTTCAAGACAAGCAGGCACAACAAACATTAAACAGAAGGGGTAAATAGGAAGGTTTTTAGAAGACATTTAAATAGTTCAGTTGTTGATGCGGACCTAATTGATAGAGGAAGAGAGTTCCAGAGGGTGGGGGCAGCACCAGCAATGGGTGGGAGACCCATAGAGGAAAGCCTAAACCTGGCGACAGAGAGAGTGTTGGAGTCTGTGGAACGTAGTGACCTGGTTGGAGTGTAACGTTGAATCAGATTGCAGAGGTATGGTGGAGCTGGAGTGTGGAGGGATTTAAATGTCAGTAGTAGAATCTTGTATTTGATGCGTTTATGGACCGGGAGCCAGTGGAGTTGTGACAGAACAGGTGTGATGTGATTTTGTAAGGATCCTAGCAGCAGAGTTTTGGATGTATTGTAGGAGTCTAATGGAAGTGGAAGGAAGACCTTCTTCTTATGGATTTTTCTTCAGTTTAATACAAGGTTTCTCATTGTGATTCATATTATCAGCATATCTATTATTAAAAAGTTGAATTCCTGACAGAAATGCATACATTGCAGGATCTGAATTTTTTGTTCTGGTCCCTCTTGCTGTAATTAAAGCTTGTACTCGAGCACTTTTGTGATTTCAACAGTGGTTGCCAAGTAGTTGTTGCAAAGCTTCGAGTTGTGTTTTAAATAATTATCCAACTGCAGTATGATTTCTCCACTGCCACTGGTAGCATCGCTGCCTCATAGCAAGAAGGTCCCGGGTTTAATCCCAGGGTGGAGCGGCCTGGGTCCTTTCTGTGTCGAGTCTGCGTGTCCTCCCCATGGGGTTTACTCCGGGTACTCCGGTTTCCTCCCACAGTCTAAAGTCATGCGTGTTAGGTTAATTGGTGTCTCTATAGTAGCCCTTAGTGTGTGACTGTGTGCATGACTTAGCATTGTCTCAAAGCAGCTTTACAGTAATACAATTATCTAAAAGGCCAATCCCAAGTTGAGCAAGCCCAGGGCGACAGTGGCAAGGAAAAACTCCCTAAAATGGTAGGAAGAAACCTCGGGAGGACCAAGACTCAACAGGGGACCCATCCTCCATGGGCGGCCTAGATGTTAATTAAACAAATACTAACTGTATATTAAATCATAGGAAAATTAGTTTAAAATAAATAACAAATTATTAATAAAATTTAAATTAGTAGTAGAAAAAAAATAATTCAAATTATAAAACAAAATTCATTATATAATGAGTCATTAGAGGTCCTTGAAATAGCAGATTCGTCGAACTTTACAAATACATTATTTCTCATTTTTGTTTTCTATTCGTGGTGCCTAATGTTGAACTTCACCTAGATCAAGCATCACATGCATTATACAGTTTGTGTAAAGTCAAAACTATTATATCCAAAACATGGGTATACATTTTGTCTGTATAGTGTATGAGTGGCTGTATCTGAGGGAGAAAAGTCCTCAGGGGATCATCTCCCAGAGCTGCAACAGTAACCAGTGTCAGTCCCACAATGGAGCTCTGTTCCCCACTGAAACCACGAGTGCTGGAGTCCCCTCGACCTTGACCAGCCACAGAAAATAAAAAGCAAAAGGAAAATTACAAAAATATAAACATTTTTAATATGCCCCTGAATTTAATTGTAACGAACTTTCATGAAAGGACCTTGCATTTCTTTTCAATACAGCCAAGCCGTAATGATTGTTCATCATAGTTTCTCATCTCAGAAACGTTTCTTTCTTTCCATCCTCTGCCCCCTTTCTTCCACTTACCCTTTATACAGCAGGCCGGGCCAAAATGGGTTTTCATCTTTTTCTGAACGAATAAACGCCGCATGCATGAACAATCAACCAACACTTTGATTAAAGTGCTGCTGTGGGCTCAAGTACTACAACTCGTTAAGGGTGGCGTGTGGGAGGGGAGGGGGGCACGAGTGTAACGATAAAAGATAATTAAAATCTGTTCCTATCAATTAGAAAATAAGCATGAACACAGCCCTCAGCTAACATGCAATCTCCTAATGGCAGACCAATGTGCTCGCTTCTAGAAGTTCATCCATGTTTGTAACATAAAGCGTGGCTTCAGGCCCAAACACACCGGGTGCTTTTCCATGTAGGCCTGTAAAACAGGAACCAGCAGGGGTCTCTTTCTGGTTAATCTCCTCAATTGGTCATGTGTCTGACTTACCAGTAGCTCCGGGCCATGTTCAGAGCGGCAGCTCAAATAGGATTTGGGACAGAAAGATTTTGGGCAATCTGGACAGCTAAAAACTGCATGGAATCAGACGTTTCCCCAATCTGATTCAAACCACATCAGGATTTGTGTTGTATCTTCATACCACCTATGAAAGTGGCCACCTATGAAAGTACCGGCTCTCCAGTGAACCGGATCAGGATAAAGCGACCTTAGAAAAATGAATAACAATAAAATGAACCAAATTATTCGTTAAAGGAACACAATGTGTAACATGTACTCTTTGGACCCTGTTTTCGTTCTCTGGTACAAACAATTACTATCAATTGTTTTCGAACTGAAACGCTGAATTACAGCAAACAAAAATCTCAAAAGCAACAATCAATAAAACTAGGAGTAATGTATGGAATGACTCTGGATGTGTAAAGACAGATCAGCTGACACTACGTCCATGTTTTAGGTGGATTTTGAGAAGACGGAAAACCTCTGCATGCAGAGTTCCCTCTGGATTAAATATAGCACCTTCCTCCAGGCGAGGGAGAACTTGCCATCTCGACCGTTCTGCAGCATCAGAATCGAGTGCTGGAATGTCACATTCAGAGATGACAGGTGACAAATAACCTTCACCAAACGATCACTCAGGGCTTCGGTTCTGGAACGTGTGACAGCAGCTCAGCTCCAGCGTGGCACTCAAAACGACGCTCAGTGTCCCGTTTCAGCTCACTAACAGACTAACTGACCCATGGCATCTTCTCTGACACGTTATCATCTAACAGAGCCATACAGAAGGGATTGTTTAGCAAAGGAGACACCTTGAAGGAAACGATTATCCTGACAGCGGGATTCATCAATTTTGTGCGGTGTTGTACAGAAACAAAGTGCACCAGTCATATTTTCATATTTCTAATTTAATCAAGCATAACCCCTTTTGGAATGAAAACAACTCTGCCTTGACACAAAAGAACATTTGATTTTTTATCCCGTGTTTATACATCCCTAATCCGGAGGAATACAGTAAAAAGAGAGATTGAACAAACAAAAGCTAGCACGTTTTGTGCTCAGTCAAAACTGTGAAACCTGAAAAACAAACATACTCGGAATTCAACCTTGGTCAAATGTTTCATTTTGTTTGGTTCTGGTTTTTGCCACAAGTTTACATTTGTCAGAACGTAACCCCATCGTAAATCAGGGACTACCTGCTCTGTATTTTGAACAGTGTCTTTTTTTAGTGTTATTACACTCATCTGCATAAACTGATACAAATGTGAACACGCTTAAATTTCACATTCAAATAAATGCCAAGATTTTCGTTTACTGGTCTGTGTTCGTATAAAGATGGCATTTTCTGTTCACTGAGTGAAAAATCGGAGTTGATTTGACTCTTAAGGTACGTTGCACTAAGAATTTAATTGCATGTTTTGCTGAGCTAATTGAATTAGATGATTAATACACGCAAGAGCGCTTACAACAATTAGGAGAGGTTACAAAGTCCCCCGGTGAGGTAGCAGTAGGTTATAAGTCGCATATCGGACTGATCCGGAGTAGATCTGATAGCATAAATGATAAAGAACTGCTTACGATATAATCATTACTCACTTAATAACCTGAGGGCTTTCATTTATCCAGCCTGCCTTTATTCGATCTTACTGCTGCTAAACTGCATCTTCTAACTCAAGCAGGTTCCAGTCTACTGTGTGGATCTGTGGTGGTCTAGTGGTTAAGGTACTAAATTATGGACCAGAAGGTCCAGGGTTCAAATCCCACCTCTGCCAGAGTTGGGTCCCTGACTGTATGAACTGCAAGTCTGCTAAATGACATAAATGTAAATACAAAAATGTATCCACAGATTACACTATTACTAATTAAAAATAAATAAGTACTTAGATAAATAGGCACTATGTTGTCCCATGTAGCCGAAGCCCCATAACGTTGATCAAAAGTGATGGTGAAATGTGAAAGAAATCAATAAAAAACAATGATAAATAAATAAACGGAGGAACATTTCTGGCTTTCAATGTTCCATCTGACTTCATGGAACTATTATTATAATTGCAGGAGGAAATGTACAATTAACAGGAGAAACAAATAAAGAGATGGAAAAAGCACGGAGCGTGGTGTTTCACACACATATTGGTCAAATCTGAGCTGTGACTTTTTTTCCTTCAAGTGCTGGACACATTACAAAACCAGAACTCTCTGGACAAAGCAGCAAAGGCACACATGCCAAATGCACACGCTGACAAGTGAAATAAACGGTGCTAGCATAAATACGAAACGAATACATCTAAACTGTGTGGCCAGTGGGAGAGCAGCATGACATGAAAGAAATGTGATTTATAAATGTGGCTCAGAGTATGGGTGGGCGAGATGGCAAAAATATCAGGGGGTTTTAGACAAATACTGCAAAAGAAGAATTCTGGTCAGAAAGCTAACAGACTAACAATAGCAGAAACAACAACAACAATAATAATAATAGAAATAGAAAAATAGATATTTTATAGCGAACTTCATTTAAGCAGTCATATACAGTGTAAATCACCACAATGTTGTCCACAAATAATATAAACATAATACTATAATAAAGTCTGTCTAGAACATACTGTATTTGCAATTAGCATAAGAAGGCTATTAGTAATTTTGGATCACGACTGACCTCTCTGTTAGGGTTCGCGCTGCGAGCCCCTTTTGGCGTTGTTCGCCGCGGTGTGTTATTTTACCCCGTTCCCTTAGTGTTGTGTTCTCGTTTTCTCCCTACGTCCGTAATGGCGTTTGTTTTGGTTCTCCGCGGTGATCTATTGGTTTGTTCTTTTACTTTACGCACCTGTTCTTCATTTTAGTATAATTAGTTCAATTATAAGAGCCGATCGAACACGCCAGCGTTCGCCGGCTCATTACGTTATCCCCCGTTTGTCTTGCGTTACGTTTTGACTGGTCCCTTTGTCTGTGCACGCATTGTTTGTTTTTTGTTTCGTTTTTATAGTCCGTTAAGGACTCCCCCGCTCCTGTTCTCCGGCAGCTGATGGCGCCCGGGAAACGAGGCTGTAAGGGGTTGTTCCCTGGACCCGCGGCTCACATGGCTCGCATTTGGGTCCGCGGTCTGAGGGGTCGCCTCCGGATCCTGGCCGCTAGTAGCCTCTACGGGGTCATTATCGCCGCTGACTCCTGTATCCAGCCGTAACGGTCAGCCCCCTGGATCTCTGGCCATCTATGACCGCCAGGAGGTCCTCAGCTCTGAAAGCCGCCGTTTTATTTTCTTTCAATTCAGGCTGTTTTTAGTTTTCTTTTTCCTGACCTGTTTATGGGTTCGTTCGGGGTACCCCGATTCCCATAGGTGCTGTTTGGCCTCGGCATGGACGTCGTCCTGGACCCTCTGCAACCCCCACCGTCGCCGTGGGACCCTCTTCGCTCCAGCCAGTTCACGAACCCCTGGGACCCTGTCGCCCTGGACCTTGACTCTACGGACTTTCAGTGCCCAGGCTGTTCGCGGACCCCTGGACTGATATGGAGTGGGCCCTGCGGCTCCACCACGGGACTCTGGACTCTGGGCTCGAGGCCCCACCAATCTCGTGTGTGTGGACTTTTTACCTATCGTTTAAATGCCTGATTTATGTGTATTTCGTTAATAAATGTTCCTTGGTTTTCCTCGTATTTGTTGTCTGTCTGTGGATACTGCATCATGGGCTCCGACTCTTTAAACCCGATAGGGGTCCTGGGGATTTAGCAAGGCCAGGAATGGTCTTGTACAAATGTACAAATGCAGCATGTTCAGGAGTCATCAGCTAGAGGATCCAGATCCAGTCTCCTGATTCGGTTTATTTTTTTTGCACTGTCAAAATTCAAATAACCCCAGCAATCAGGACAGCCTCATTAGATTCATCTTCGTTAATATGCAGCCGGTCCTGAGCACAGGGCATTTGGGACGTTTATTTTCTCGTGAAATCAATCCCAGGCTGCAGTCATTGTGAGCATATGATGAGTGAGCAATGCAGGGTAAAGATACAGAAGGGACCAGTACCACTTTGTAGGAGAGTATGGGGTGTTTAACAAGCCCTATAGAAATGAACTGGCAATTTTCTTTTCTTCTCTTCCACATTTGTAGCTGCCAAAGTGTCCTGTGTTTGTGATACTGTGGTGGCCTAGTGGATAAGGTACTGGACTGTAGACCAGAAGGTCAAGGGTCCAAATTCCACAGTTGGGTCTGAGCAAGCCCCTTAAACCACAATTGTTTGGATTGTAAGACTGTAGTAAGTCGCTCTGGATAAGGGGCGTCTTCTAAATGAATTAAAAGTAAATGTGTTTCCTGTAGTCAGTGACTAAAGTGAAACACTGAGACAGAAACATTGCTGAGCTCATGAACAATTCACGTGAACTTAAGAACGTGGACCATCCTGCGCCAAGTAAACAAGTGAGTCAGATGTGAACAGAGGTAAGTTTTGTAGGACATGGACACCCTGCACCATCTGTGTGACCACAGTGTAAGTAAAGAACTCGTCTGAAAAGCAATGACCTTAATAAGCATCAAATAGAGACTCAAAGCCGAAGAGGAGCAGATTGTCTGGATGACCAGATTAAGACAGGTGTGACCTTCTGCCACAAATGCCAACTTGTTTCGGAAAACATTTTGGATATTATACAGCTGTTACGAACCTTACCCTATCTGCTTGGTTGAGAAACGTTCTCACAAATATCAGCACGGCTTTTTCAAATCAAAATAGATTTACTCTACTGAAGCATTGCCAAGTAACAACAAGCTTTTAGCAAACAAGCATATATCATATACAAATTCCACATGATTAACAATTAATTTAATTTAATTTAATTCAATTCTGTTTAAAACAGAGAGAGTTCCACCTTTAACTAGACGGAGCGGTGCTGACACACTCTGATGGCGAGGACTTGTTTGCCTGCAGTTCCTGTTCCTATAATGCACGGTCTTAGTGACGGAGCAGTAATGTTGTGTTTTTTGGGACACAGCCATGTTTTCAGCGCTCCAGTTCTTCGCAGTGTGTGAGTGTGTGCTAACCATTATTAACTGATTTTAATTGCAGTCATTTCTTTGATTTAATCTAAATGAATTGTACTAGATTTGGTTATGTAAACCTGTGTTATATAAATGCTGTGTTAGGGACGTGCAGTTCACAGCAACATCATCTTTGTTATGAATATTATGCTGCCAATATTAAGCCATATTCAGTATGAAATTCAGGACTTTTGTTTATTTTGTTTGTTTAGCCGTTGTATAAATGTAACAGAGCATTCAGGGCAGGGTGGCGATTATCTACGGCACTCACCTTCGGCGGTGGTGCGATTACAGAGCTTGGAGACGGACTGAACCCTGACCTCACTGTACTTGACATCTGGATCAGGATAAGTGGAGGTAAACAGATGTGTCTTGCTTTTGATCTGTGTCAGCATCAGGCAAGTCTTGAGCCAGAAAGAAAGGACTTCAGATAAGCAAAAAAAAAAAAGGGACGCAGAAGGACGTGTGAGCCTGCAGAGAAAATCTGAACCTTCTCAGCATCTTCACTACTTCGAGACATTAGACAGCTCACTATCTGGGATGACACAGCTTCAACAGAGCTCTGGGTATGATCATTAACCAAAGGGAAATAAAAATGACAAATGACCCCATAAAACCTGACAAAGAAGATAAGATGTCTTGACTGGTTCCTCTGCTCTGGATAACGATCTCAACTTGTACATGAAGTTTAATTTCATATGACCCACAAGCAGATTTCTTTGCTTCCGAATATGCGTTCATATTTATCCTTATATGTTTATTTATTTATTTGAATTTACTTTAGAGATCGACAGTGTCAACATGGAGGGCCTCACAATTACTGTCCTGTACAGAAACTGAACGGTCAGAGGAATTCTGGACAAGATTCAGCCTGGTTTCCAACCTGCTAAAATGTCACGAAGCACGGGACACCCGACGGGCACCTGAGCTTCCAGCTGAAAAAAGACAGAAAGCAGAAAGGCAGGTGGAGAGACAGGCGGTGAAAGGGGTAGGAATTATTGTGCATGAATACAAGAAAAGACCCTAAAGCCTTTTATAGAGCTTCCATCTGCCCCGGAGTCCAGAGAGTGCTTTATCCAAAATCCTGTCAGTTCTTGGCAAAAAAAGCTCAGTCTAACAAGAAACAAGAAAATGGCTTAGCATTCTAGCTAAAACACCAGAGCCCCCTTAGATTAACAAGCCTCTCTCTCTCCTCTCTCTCTCCTCTCTCTCTCCTCTCTCTCTCCTCTCTCTCTTTCTTTCTATATATATATTGGATTGGATTAACCGTACAGTCGCGGTCGGCTCTCGGTCACTTGTTCGATCATCGATCTCCACACATTTTATCCACACAAGTATTTCGGCAGGATAGTGGAGTAGTTTGCCATTGCTTTCTCCATCCCTCCCCGTTTATCCGGGCTTGGGACCGGCGTGCAGCTGTTGTCAGTTACACCGCTGGGGTGCATACACAAGCCAATCACAATTTAGAGACACCAATTAACCTAACACGCATGTCTTTGGACTGTGGGAGGAAATCGCAGTACCCGGAGTAAATCCACGCAGACACGGGGAGGACATGCAAACTCCACACAGAAAGGACACAGGCCGCTCCACCCTGGGATTGAACCCGGGACCTTCCTGCTGTGAGGCAGAGATGCCTCCCACCGAGCCCCGTGCTGCGCTATATATATATAGCTTTATTATGACCTCATTGGTGACTGATCAGCATTTGATGATGTAGCTAAAGTGAACTGGATAAAAAATGTAAGGATACGGTTACTGGACAAAAATATTTCCTTTTAATTAGAAATCCATTTCTTTAGTTAATCCATTATTTTTCTAAGTGCTGTGTAGAAAGATGGCTCTAATTCTGCCAGGAGTCATTAATTAAAACTATTTTACCTTGGAGCAGTGATTCAGAGAGGAACTGAATACAGAAACATCCCAATATAACAATATTAAAAACATGGAAAGCAAAGCACTGTATATACAAGAACTGGTTACGAGCAGTTAGCTAAGAGAACACGTATGCAGCCTCTTATCAGATTAGCACTATACTCTACACTATAACAAGATAAATAAAACAGGCCTGTAGCTACAGAGTCACAGCTCTTGTGCACTGTAAGAGCTTTTGCTGGTATTATTAAAGCATGTATAACACAGCGTTGCTCCCGCAGTCACGTTTGCTGACTCAGTTAAGTGACTAAATCGGTGTTTGAGAACGATACTAATCATGGCATGCAAGCAGGCTGTAAATAAAAGCTTTCATTCTGGATACAATACGGGTGTGCAACGCCGGGAATCTTGCTGTTACACACAGCTAACGACAACTAGCTTATTTCTTCTTCTGTATACTAAAAACCCATGCAGATTATATGAAGATTACTACAGGCTGGGCGAGACGGTGGCCACCTCACAGCAAGAAGGTCCCGGGTTCAATCCCAGGGTGGAGCGCCCTGGTTCCTTTCTGTGTGTCCTCCCCGTGTCTGCGTGGGTTTACTCCGGTTTCCTCCCACAGTCCAAAAGCAGTCTCTATAAGTGGCCCTTAGTGTCTGCCATTGCGCCCAGAGTTGCTGGCCCGCGACCGCGTGTGGATTAATTGAAAGATAATGGATTTATCAATACTACATGTTTAAACCAGTCGAAATACCAGCACACAAACACCCCCAGCAAACCTGAGCAGAATTATTCTGGAAAAAGGGCCTAAAGAAAAGAAAAGCAAGATTTTTAACAATCAAATTGGGAAAGACACTGTGCCAGCGATTCAGGCAGTCGAGAGAGATGGGTTCAAGCCACTTTTGAACACTTTAGAACCAATATTTACACTGGCAACATACTATCTAATTACCTATATCAATTAAATCACAGAAATGACTGAGATATTCGTTTTTGTCAGTGTCGCACACCCTTACTACACAACAAAGTCTATTAAACTATTATACCAACAATGCTGTATCTATGACAGACTCTCACCGTGGACTGATGTTTGGTTCCAGATAGGACGCGTTTAAAAAAACCTTCCAAAAGGTCCAGGTTCCTACCCCCAGTCTCCCCTCCCCATTTCCATGCAGGAAACTTTTCCGAACAAAGTTCGGCCACTCGTGCCGTGAAAAACGTAAATGTTGCACTGTGCGTTCTTAACGCTATGTAATTCTTTTTCCACAGACCTAATTAGAGTCGTGATCTTCCTCTGGCTGATTCTCAAACGCAGCACTGCAGGGTACTATGACGTTCATTTATATTCGAACCTGTCATTCTGGGCCTGAGAAGAAAAATGTGGTGTTTGTTAATGAATTGGTGCTATTAAGTTAACACAATAACTGTATGCAGAGAATAGGCTGATAAACATTTAGCGATCGATTAGTCATTCTGTTTACATGTTGGAGTGTTCAACAATGTCAAATTACCCACTGCAAATCTCAAACGGGCTGAACACAATACACTGCAGCGTTAGGATGGCATGGGGGAGGACAGATTTATTGAGCGGACACTGTGATTTTTAGCTTTGACGGCTTTGATTTGCGGCCTCGCTTTCAAAACCTTTCCAGCACAGTCACAGCAATCTTGAGAACAGGGAACAGTTCCCATTGATTTGTGTGCAAGCAGAACAGCGGAGGCACAGCGGGAGTGGGATTGCCGAGTATGGAAATTATCTGAAAGAAAGACAGAATAAATAAGTCCTGCATCGCTAGCCCAGTTACAGGTAGCTTTTCTGTTTAAACGGCTCTATAATCAGATGATGGGAAAAGGTTCTGTGTACGTCGAGGAAAGGCAGCGCTGAGGAAGAAATTCTGAACAGAAAACTTTCACACGACCTGGATTAAGACTGCAGTTTGCTGTTATTCGAGAACCAAGGAACACAGATGTCAGGAACACAAGAGACGAACGAGATTAGCTGAAAACTAATCCCCCGTCATTCCGAGCGTGGTTTCAATTCTCTAAACTGAGAAACTACTCGAGTTCTCGGGTTCTGAACCAATTCTGGAGTGAAAACCAAGCTATGAAAGACTCCAAATGATGAAAACTGAAACATTTACAACAATAGAGTAGAAAAAAACAGGTAGCTCGGTGGGTAGCACCGCTGCCTCATACCAAGAGGGTCCTGGGTTCAGTCACAGGATGGGGAGGTCTGGGTTCTTTCTGTGTGGTGTCTTCATGTCCTACCTGTGTCTATGTGGGTTTACTCGGGGTACTCCAGTTTTTTTTTTCCCACAATCCAAAGACATGCAGTAACACAAGGACAAACAGTAGCTGTGTCTCAAATATATAGCAAGGGTTTTAATGAAAATAGCATACTTAAGATAGAAAAATACAACAAAATGCAGGTTTATACTATTACTAATTACAATAATAACATGTAAATCGTTAAGGTATTACTCCAGGGTACAACTGAGATATCACTCCAGAGTACAACTGTAAGGAATTAGAACCAATAATATCATAGAAAGATACAAAAAAATCATATTCAAATTCATTACATTCAAATTTTAACATTATATTATGAAAAATTTCTCTTTAATGGAGTTTTTAATCCGATTCAGAACCGGGATTTGCTGTTTACATGACTGTTGATTAATCAGAAAACTGCAGCAATCCAGCTACGATCAGATTATTACTTGTATTTAAAACACAGTCAGTGTTCGAAGCCAAGACCAAGTTCTTAGCTGCCAGCATGATGCTAGTTTCTAATACCCCTCAGACAGTGGCTGATCTGCTTCGAGTGCCTCAGGGTCTGTGCTGGATCCCAGTTTATGTTCAGTAGAACTGAATTACTGCTGCTTAGTGCAACATTACAACTTATACAACGACTCATTCAAAGCTGCAATCGTAAATAGGATTATACCTTCTAATAGCCGGGTAACTACCAATTCACAGAGGAGAGCACAATTTCTTAGGGGGAGGACTGGGGACTCTTCTCCTGGGTCCAAAAACACTTCTAGAATTTTAACTGCATGCCTTTTGATTGTTTTCTTTCCTGGCAGTCACTTCTGTAATCCAATACACTGAAATATCTGAGCTTGTTATAGAAAATTACTCCATAGAGAGCAGAAACGCCGGTCTGTATTTTGCCTTTGCATATTTTGCAAATGAAATACAATATTTAGAACGCAAAGCTAATTTTCTAAATGCGGTGATTCGGTTCGTGTTTTTTTAAGAGCTTTACCTGGAAATCCCATTTTAAAAAATCGAATTATGCGACCAATATACACACATTTATAACTTACTGTCGGTAACAAGAAACACTTGTGTTGGAACAGCAGCAACCACACACCACCACCACCAGCACCGAGGGAGGGGAGGCCAGGCAGATTTTCGAACCCATTATTTATTACTATAAACTTTTGAATTAGATAACAGTTCAATTTTTGCTTGTATAATCTAAGCCAGAAAAGGTGGTCGGGTCCCATTTTGAGTCTTGTTCCTACAAAGGTATAATAATCTTCCTAATAATGTTTACTAGGCTTTTCCTTGCCACTGTCCTACTAAGTTTGCGCAATTTGCCAATAAACCTGGATAAATGGAAGATGATCTGTAGTTAGCATAGCATTAGCATAGCAGCTTTAAGACTATGCTCCACTGTAGAAAGTTATGTAGGAAACATTTTGGGTTTTGGGTCCGTACAGATAGCCATTCAAATTCCCATCATTCCCTTCATTCATACCCTCTTAGGCATCTCAGCCAACCAGCAAGCAACCTTTATAAATAACCCATGTTTGGGTCATTCCAGAGCTTTAGTGGACCATTCCTTCCTATTTTTATCTCTAGCCCATTTCTCTAAGAACAGATTCCTCTGCGTGAGTTCCAGATTACACCAAGAATGAACAGAGGCCGCAGCAAATGCCCTGCTTTAGTCAGCATGTGTCAGCGGATTAGTATCGACTGTTCAAACATTGGAATCTGTGTTAATTACACATCACCTTATATCCATTGAGCCCTTTTCGTCTCTAATAGGCAGCCCTGATCGCCCATAACAAAGGTGCTTTGTGTTTCTGCAGGTCTGCACATTTAACCCTCCAATTGAAGCATCAGCGCACCCATATTTCCATGTAATTGACAAGGCACTGTAACAAAGGAGCACACTGATTGTCATTCAGGGCCAAACTTGGCTAATCCAGGCAATTTCTGGTTAACTGGGTCCGAACAAAAAGGACATAAAGGCTCTGAATAAGAGAAGCTCTGCTCTGCTTTTCCCTGTACATTGTGCGAGCTGAATTAAGTGTAGCTGTTCATTAATCAAAAACACGAACATGTAGGCCAGGTTCAAGCAGATACAAGCCAGCATGGGAGGGACATGGACACGCCCTCTTCTTAAGCAAAACGAGTGAGAGAGAAAAAGAGGACAGAAGTCCTCTATCATAGTACAGTATAAGACATTTTAGATCGCGGTGTAAAGAGTTTGCAATTTGACCCTCCATTTAACGACCTTCCAATTAATGTCCAGGTTAATTTTAACGACCGAGGTCTTAAAAAGGATAATAAATTATAGCGGGACATAAAATCCATCTCTCAACTCTGGCTGGTGCAGCTGTAAACAGCTGGTCAAGTTTAAAAAAGATTCATATGTATATTTTAACTGCCATAGATATCATTTGTCATGCTCTGTTTGGTTTGGTTTGTTTGCATTCTTTAAATTGTTTTTCTTTGTTTTATAATTTGAATTATTATTATTATTTGTTTTTTCCGCTACTAATTTAAATTTTATTAATAATTTCTTTATTTTGAACTAATTTTCCTATAATTTAAAATACCTTTTATTTATTTATTTAATGAACATCTAGGCCGCCCATGGAGGGCGGGTCCCCTGTTGAGTCTTGATTCCTCCCAAGGTTTCTTCCTACCATTTTGGGGAGTTTTTCCTTTCCACTGTCGCCCTGGGCTTGCTCAACTTGGGA
>JAUZST010004875.1:0-15982 GCA_034779995.1 Parotocinclus haroldoi
TTCAGACTCACTATATAATATTAATACTGTGAGTTACTTCTAGTAATCATTCACGGACACGAGGATGCAGTACAACTCTTTAACTTGGTAACTGAACAGCGTGTACAACATGTAGCCATTACCTGCTCTACATAGTGCACACTTAATGCTAAACTTATTTAGAAATTTCCGTGTCGCTTCCTTCAAGTTGTTCTTATTTAATTTTTTTCCAGCGTTTATGAAGCGCCACAGGTAAAGAAAGCGGATATGTAAAGGCGAGTAAGACATAAATCATGTGACACAAGGAATCGATAATTAAATTCGTTGCCAACACTTTTATTAATCGATTTTATCGATTCGTTGTTGCAAACCTAGTTTACATACTTTTGCCACCCACAGACATGTACTGTTGTATCAGATTTCAGACCACACATTGTCTTGTTTGTTTAAAATGGGAAGCCTTTATTCTACTTGATTTGGGTCCACATTTTTTTAACATGGGTCATATTTACAGTCATGACCTAAATTGTTGGCACCCCTGAAATGTTTAGCTTTTATATTGCACACACCTGTTACTTGCCCGAGCTGAGTTTAAATGAGCATCGCATGTTTTTACCCACAATACTGAAAAGGTGCCAATAATTTTGTACGAAATTTTTTGCATGAAATCATATGACATTTGGCTTTTTTCTGTTTTTTTCTGTGTTGTTCCAATACACAAGGAAATAAACATGTGTATAACAAAACAGGTAACTGCAATACATTTATGGGATAAATAACCTACTTCCTTTTCTGAAAATTCCAGAGGGACCAACAATTTCAGCCATGACTGTATGCAGGAATACAGTAACTGATAAATGGTTACTAAAGTCAGTATGTCCTTGATGTTTTAGTAACAGTTCCTTGTTCTTGCAGGTTTCTTTCACGTCTACTGCATAGCCAATAGGTACGGTTTGGTGAATACTGCTTTTGTTGTTAAGAGGACAGCTTTGAACCCAGTCTCTGACCAATTTATTTTAAAAAAATCAAAACCAACAGACATCCGTGATAGTAAGTGCCCTTTGTGTGGGAGTGCATATACAAGTGTGTGTCATGTCTAGGCGTGTTCCTGTATTGCACCCTGTGCTGCCAGCTAGGCATCGGCTTTCCTTCCAGCCAGACCAAGATTAATAAGTGCATGAAAAATGAATGAAGGAATGAATGTACATATCTCAATGACAACCAGAATCCATTAGAGTCAGTGCAGAAACAGTGCAGTCAACCCGCGTATTGTCCAATGTTTTATCTGGTGACAAAAAAACCCAATCCTTTCAATTTTTAACAAGTCTGCTTTAATTATTGACAATTCCAAGTACATGATCAGGCCATTTATTGTTGGCTTTGTCATATTAAGAAAATTAAGCATAGAGCATTCAACATCCGGATCAGTGTTGTATTCCGTATCTGGTTCATGTGTTGTGGCATCTTTATCTGCCACTTTTTAGCTCCGTGTCTCTAGTGACTTCATTACTGCCAAACTGTCATCATGTGGCAGACTGGGGTATTCAATAGAGTTCTTATTTTTATTTTTGTCTGACAGAAGTAATAGTCCATCAGGTGATGTTTCTGAGCTCACCATAACAACGGGACTACAAATTCCATTGACTTCTGACTACAGTGGAACCTCGGTTATTGTTTGCCCTAGTTATCATACAATTTGGTTATCATCAACTTATTTTGGCAAAATGTCGGTGTGCCCACATGACACCACCCACACAATCATCACACACACTGTTAGGGCCAGTAAGAGAGCCTAAAACAAAGTGCACAGGCACATTGTTGCACTGTGTAGTAGCAAAGGGTGTTATGCTGAACTAGACATGGCAGGAGTATGGGACCAAAGTAACAAGTCTGAGCCTTGGTTCTTAAGTTCATGTATGAATGGTCTAAAAAAGCTATAAGAGCAAGTTTATTATGGTCGCTGCAGTAAATAAACTGAGTAGTGAAGTATTCGACAACTGAGTACGAGTGTCAATCTGATCCAGGTGTTTATATTTCACCTGCCAAAGCTCACTGCATTACACCACATGTTCATTGTTCATTTTGGCTTTGCTTCTCATTAAGTGAGCATCACCCAGTGTGTTTATCCCAAACATTTTGATGGAGATCAAAATGTGAGATATTACTGTGTAACTGGATTTATTTCTCATTGTTTTATGTATGTAAACCGTAGCTCTATAAAATGTATTTTTGTTAATATTTTGTAGTGTTTGTAATGGATTCATTGGATTTACATTATTCACTTATCATTCATTTCGGTTATTGTCAGTCATTTTTGAATGGATTAATGATAAAAACTAGGGTTCCATTGTAACCTTATGTCAAGCTTTCATGTTGACTGCACATGTTGCACTACAAAAGTGGAGACCAGGCTTCGTCTTGATCACCAATTTTACAATGTTAGTAGAGCAATTTTAGTAGAGCTCATGGGATTTCTTAATAATTGCAGTCGTGGTGCTTCTTGGGCCATAAAGCTTACATTCACCACATATGTACCAAAATGAACCGCAGCTGTTGCAACACTGACAAGTCATTTCTACAGTATTAATCTTCCTGAAGACAGTAAATCCAGTGTCTGCAAGAACTAGAGAAAAGACCTCTGTAAGAGCAACAAAGGTTGCTGTATCAAACAAGTTCTGTTTTAATTTTGTACCATAGATTTATTTTTTGCAATAAAATGCAAATGAATTATTCCAAAAATCAAACAATGTGCTTTTCTGTATTTGTTTTTTAGATTGTCTCTCTCACAGCTGTAGTGTACCTATGGTCAAAATGACAGAACTCTCCAGCAGCACAGCAGTATACATATAGTAGACTTAAAATGTTGGGGAAATTAAATATAAAGCTACAAAATAGTACATGAAATGTTTAGGTGATTTTTGTGATCAGCAGCCCAAAATCTTAAACTTCAACTAAACTTAAGTGTTTAAGACACTATTAATATAGGTCACAAGAATTTTAAGAAACCTCAATATAAGTCACCAACACCAAAATGTGGCACTTTCTTAATGAATCTAAAACACTATTTAAATTGTTTTATTTACTAGTCCACTGAAGGAAAAAAAACAGCATATTCAGCATTTCTCAGATGCCACGCAAGTCAATAAACCAAAACATTTTATATAAATTTTGTTCAACAAACAAAATTTAATCATCATTTTTTTCTTTCTAATCATCTAATCATCAAAGTCTTTTCTTTCACATCACAGTACAAGCATTATGTTAAGAACTCTACTAACACCTTTATACAGGCAGACAAGTATTTAACCTTAGTGGGAGTCATTTCTATGGTAATTAGGTGTTACTGAACAAAACATACAGAAGCCATGAATACTTGATGCTGACCACACACAAACAGATACATGCTACTCAACAGCAATGCTGAGGCCTCTTTAACCAGCAAGAGGAATGCAAAAACAAGAGAATGCAGAAAAGGTGACTGCAAACTGAACACGCAGCACATGTTTACATAATCAGATAATAATCTGATCTCTGTAGTTGAATAATCTGATTATTCAAGAGGCCATGTAAACAGTAGAGATCACCAATCTCCAGATCACCGGAATTGCTGGTGACACACTAATGTTAAGGACGTTAGATTTCAGTGCCCGGTAACGTGCTGCTGAGTAGAAGGTATTAAAAATCCAATCAAAGAGCTGCCACAAAGCAACTATTGGGCTCACGAAACAAGGAATTTCAGCCTTAGTTTCTCATCTTTAATTATATTCTGTTTTACAAGCAGCTTGCTTTAGATAAACATGGCCAGTGAATAACAATTTACAAATACACTTTTCAGTTTCAATAGAATAGAACATGTAACAATGCAAAAAAAAAAAACCAATTGAATGAAAAATATTTGGGGGAAAAAAACTTCTAGTCAGAATGCAGGTTCAATTTCCGCTTTTAAAATCTGTAACATCTAACATATCACTTACCTTCATTTTCAGACAATGGACACGCCACTTTTAGCACCAGATCAAATGTCCTTCTTGGATTATCACTGCAAAAGATTAGAACATGTGTCAGATTATTTTAATTGTATCTACCTGTATAAGCATAGTACTGTAACCTGATAACATTCAGTAAATCTCCCGCTGTACAAAAGTACAGATGAGCGACATAACATTTGCTCTAAAAACATCAAATTAGGTGGGCCATGGAACGTTCCTTCTGTACTTGCCAGTTTATTAATTACACCAACCTGGCTTCATGCAAGACACAACTTCCACATACAAAAATTACAATGAAAATTCACATACAATGAAAATTGTAGGTATAAACCTAGTGACCCATGCATTAATGGGAAGAGAATTTCAAATTTCAAAAACAGTTGTGTTTTGCAGCAGTCAATATATAGATCTGAGATGGGCAATAGACAACTTTGTTTTTAATAAACAGTGGTTCCGTGGTACTAAAACAGCTATTGTGTCTGTACTGTATTGTATGGTCTGGACTGTGCTGGTCTAGTGGTTAAGGTACTGGACTATGGACCAGAAGGTAGGGTTCAAATCCCATCAAGACCTAATTTATTAATCAAAAACAAAAAACAGCTGTTTCATGGCAAACCATGCTAAAAATGACTTCTCTTGAAACCTGATGACATCCAAGTATTCACCATTTAACCACCGCGTTGACTGGACTACCATTGACCATCCTTGTAAATGACACATTAGCGAATCAAAGACCCCTCTAAATACACAAGCATGGTACACTACCATTTACAGACAAAAAACTCCTGCCTCTAGTTTTGGATCCACAGTGTTGATTGGCTGTTGAGGTGATTGGCTGTTTACGATCACTACGTCAAGAATTAAAAGAAAGATTTTTATTTCCTATTATACACTGCTCAAAAACATTAGGGTATATTTAATTTTGAAGTACCCCCTAATTTTTGTGAGCAGTACATTTTTATAATAAGTCCAATGATCATTTTTAAGACCTCGGATCCATACAGACATCAGCATTTTCTATTAACTTAGCAATGGCAAACCATGAAGGATGCTAGGTTTCCTTTAACAAATGTATAACGTAATTTGATTAAACACTGAAAACAAAACATTTGGGTTATTTTGCATCTGTAATAGTTTTATCAGTAGTAACATATTAGTAGATCACAGTGCATGTTTTTAATTGTATCGAACCATTTATGCCTGTTATTAATGGTGTGCTTTTACTGTATTCAGTGGCTTACAGTAGTGATTGATGACTTAGCGTCTTGGTTAGTTTATGCTGTTACCTGTGGGGTGAGTTGCAATTCAGCATCATTGCTTGTACTTACACCCTTACACTAACTGGTAAAAGGCTGTAATAAAGTGCAATTTGTGCACGTTTGCACAATGTGACTGATATATTTCCTGCTATCTTCTTTAGCTATATATAAAATACTATAATGGCAAGGGAAACCCATTACAGTGTCACATTATACCTTATGAACGTGAATATAAATAATGTCTAATATTTTCAACTGTACTTACACATTATGCAGGATAATCAAAATGAATCTAAAACTTAAAAACTTTCTGATCAAGTATAAGAATTTAATTAGTAGGATAATTGGATAGATAAGCTATGTACTTACCCTTTAGGGTAACATTATGAACTCAGGTACAACCAATCACCTACCAGGTCACACTCTAAACTAATGGGCCCACACTTAACAATACAAAAAAACTTTGGTGCTTTTAAAAGGACTCCATGATAAAGTTGTAGAAAGGCAATGTTATGAGAAGGATCCAAGACGATTTTAGTGGCTTTAACTATCATTGTGAGTACTGGTCAGTACTGGTCAGTGCATTATCAATATGTGGAAAGTGCATGGCACAACCAACACCAAGAACGGATTTTCTAAATGTATCCTGTTGGCTGACTGGGTGAAAAGGACACTAATCAGGGAAGCTACCAAGAGGACAATGACAACTCTGATTTGGCTGAGGTGACAACAATCTCACAAACTTTACACAAAGCTGGCCTGTATGACAAGGTAGCAAGTAAGTAAGTTTCTTTTAAAAAGTGTCAAGCTGAATCTTATGTGTGATTATTTTTGTGGTTTGATGTATCCCAAACTGAATATTTTGGGCTGAACTTCAGGTGATATGTTTGGCAAAAACCAAAAACAGCACTCCACTGAAGATACACCAAATCTACTATGAAGCATGGTGGTGGCAACATTGTTATGTTGTGTTTATCTATAGCAGGAACTCAGCAAGTGCATGGGAGTGAAACAAAATTGTACCACGTACATCCAAATTCTTAAGGAAAAAAAAATGTAACCCTCAGCTAAACAGCTGAAAACAGCCAGCAGTTTAGGTGTGTAGGGACAAACAGTTTGATGTATGCAATTAAAGGCTCTACAAAGTAAGAAATTAGGGGCAGATGACCTGTTAAACAGGTCTATTTCAAAGGGCTACAAAGGTTACTACATGCATTATATTTGTAACAGAGAACATGCAAAAGTTGCCCCATTAATAAAAGATTGGACTAAATTGACATGTATCACTGTTGCATGGTTACATTTATAGCATTTAGCAGACGCGCTTATCCAGAGCTTACAGAGCTACAACTGATAAGGTCTTACAATTCAAGCAATCGTGATTTAAGGGCCTTTCTTAAGGACCCAACTGTTGCAGCTTTTTGGGGGAGATGGGATTTGAACCCTGAACCATCAGGTCCAGAGTCCAGTCCCTTAACCGCTAGGCCACCACAGTCAATAGTGTATAGTGACAGGAAGTCACTAGACAGAACTGGTGCTTGTATTAATCTGAAATTAGGTTTTGGGAAAGAACATGTACTACTTTTAGCAAGTGGTTCAATACTTCTCCTGTTAGAACATGCTTTACTCTTAGGCTGATCTAGACATAAACTACTCTCAAAGTAAAACGTTGTGGGATGTCACTTGCCGCACTGTTATTTGTGATGGTTAGAGATGGGTGCTTACGCCCCACTAAAGTCTTATCATAATGTACAATCAGTGAATAATTGCACTCCATGTAGATTAATTCATCTGATCTGCTACCCAGAATATGAGAGAAGAGCAGGTTGCCTTTTTGGCTATCTCAGCATGCCATGACGCTGTAAATGGACACCAGTTCCAGTAGTAACTTTACTTGTTGACTGTTTACTCAGCCTGTACGACAGCAACAGCACTTATATTAGCCTGCTTGCTAACTTGCTTAGCCAGTGGTGGGGTTAATCACTGGAATTAATTAGTATACTCTAAACATATCAGATCCCATGTAGAATAAACTGGGATTACTGGAAGTCAGGGCTCAGAATACGTGAGGAATTCGTGTAAGAGTAAGCGGTTGCGACTCACCGGATCCTGCTGTCCATGGCTACAGCATCGCTCCACGCTCCGCCGCTCTGATTACCGCGTGTGGAAGTGAGTTCGGCACGTCTGCTTTTACTGCTTACTTAAAGCCCATGTTACCAGAGTCGGTGCCGTTTTGCGTGCAAACTTTATTCCTCACAACTTGAGCCCGCTACTAACCGGCTGTTTCACTTCTCTGTACGGTCTGCAGCGCACCAGGAAGTGTGAGCGACGCAGTGTGACGTCATGCCGCCTGACGGATACCTGTAGACTTAACTCCCCTACTGCAGTTTATTTACTGTCTAGATATTTGTTTTGTATTTTTGTACATAAACTATGTACTCACCGGTCACTTTATAAGGTACACCTGTTGAACCGTTCATTAACGCAATTATCTAATCACGTGGCAGTAACTTACTGCATTTAGGCGTCAGGACATGGTCATAAGACCTGCTAACCTACCGAACATCCAAATAGGGAAGAAATGTGATTTACGTGATCATTAAACATAGCATTAATATTTCAGACACTGCTGATTTATGTGATTTACTTCCTGGTTTACTTCATACGCAGCCATAGAGTTTACAGAGACTGGTCCAACCTGGGTGAAAGGCAGCAGTAACCCCTTGTGACAACTGAGGTGTGAAGATCATCTCACACACGTTAAACCTTAAAGCAGATGGACTACAGCTTCCTCACCCATATTAACATGCTCTTCGATTTAATGTGACAAATTATCATTTTTAATTTCAATTTTAACAAATAATTTCAATGTTAGACTTTCATGCACTTAACAATGTTCTTCATTCAAGACATTCTCTTCGAGTGATTGAGTGACCCACAACCATGACCCACTAATGCGCTCCGGCAGGGCTGGGTGTCTCATAAAGGTAGGGCTAAATCGTTTGAAATACTCATTCTTACTATGACTAATGCATCATTGCACAAGTCTAAACCATATTATTTTCAACTTGACAATGAGCAATTTCTACTTAAAATTGCTTTAGAGTCCACGAGTATCACTTAAAATGTGACTAGACCGACCCACCGGAAAAATGGCCACCACCTTGATGTAAAGAGCACACCTGTAACAATGAACTCAGTTTAGAACTTAAGAGGTGACTTAGTAACCGGAGGTGTTTAAAATTGCTTGGAGAGATGCATTGCAGTGTATAAACAGGGTCTAAGCAAAGACCCTAGTTTATTTCTCAGTCATAGAGAAAAATAAGAATAATAGATTTATATTTAATACTGGCACTGGCACTTTCTTGGTTTAAATCTTTGTTTTTGTAAATAATCAATGCTCTAAGCTTTCAAACCATAGTGTCCCTCAGGGGTCTGTACTTGGTCCACTATTATTACATGCTACCTCTATGTTTAATTATTTGTAAACATGGTATTAGTTTTTACTGATGAGATTAGATGATACACAGCTGTACATAACAGCTGATCCAAATGACGGCCTTCCAATCAACAAAACTGCTTTATCATACATTGCCCTCTATGGAATAAAATCCCCACTTTAGTTTGAGATTCAGACACTGAATTTTTAACTCTAGACTAAAAACATAGTTATGTAAGAAGGTTTGGGGTTACATTTAGACTGGCATGCATGGCTCGGGTTACTAGGGAGGAGTCTGGGGTCATGGATGCCCTGCTTGCCTTCTCATGCCATGGCCCTTGGATGGAAGTCTGGTGGGTGGTCTGGCTGGGCTGGGCCTTTAGTCCTCCTGAACTTGACTTGTGCATTCTTGCCTTAAACTAAGGGCAGAGCTGGGGGTTCATAGTCATAGAGATACATGGTGATCTGGGATTCTGGGTTGCTTCTTGCCTCCTTTAGAGAGATCACTCTGGTTTGCTTATTGCTGGGGAGTTGGTGTCTCACAATGTATCATGTGATTGTTCTCCTCCTTCTAGCTATGCTGCTTTAGCTAATGTTGCCAGAGTTTTATGCTACACAAGGCATCAATAGTTGTTAATAGACTGTGTCCTCAATCAATAACTAACTGCATTTTCTAATTTCTCTCTGAGCAGGCAGAAATATGGAGATATATCAAACCAGATGGCATTTTTCCAGTGTTTAATTTGCAAGTTTTGTTGAACCTGTACCACTGTAACCCCAGATTCCTGCTCATGGATAACAGGAACCGATGGAGATGCTGTTGCCTGGTTGAATTTTGAGACTTTTGCACATTAAAATCTAAAATATATCTAAAGCATTATCAACAGTTATAACTATGTAACTTAAAAAGGTTTTGCTTAAACTACATGCTACGTTCTGTGATGGTATGTGATCTGGACATTGTCTGAACACTATAGAGTTGTATGTATAGCCTAAGCTACATAACATATGAGCAGCTCGGTGGGTAGCACCGCTGCCTCACAGCAAGAAGGTCCCGGGTTCAATTCCAGGGTAATGCGACCTGGGTCCTTCTTTGTGAAGTTTGTATGTCCTCACCATGTCTGTGTGGGTTTACTCCAGGTACTCTGGTTTCCTCCCACAGTCAAAAGACATGTGTGTTAGGTTAATTGATTATTCTGAATTGGCGTGTGTATGTGTGTGTATGTGTGTGTGTGTGTGTGTGTGTGTGTGTGTGTGTGTGTGTGTGTGTGTGTTTACCCTTGAGATTAAATTGTGTATGGATATAACCTTGTGGGTCGCTAAGATGACCACTGATACCGACAGCAACGTTAAAGAAGCCAAATAAACAAACAAACTACATAATATATAGTAATGCTTTATGGGATTCTGGGTACCAGTGGCCGTATTCATAAAGATTCTATGAATTCACTTAGAGAGCTCCTCCATTAACTTAAATACTAGAAATTTAACCTTAAGAGTGAAGCAGTCTGCAACTCTGTGTAAGGAGGACACAAAAACGTGTGATTAGTTGTCTCACACACACCCATCTACCCACACTCTCTCTCTCTCTCAAACAAAAACAAATGCACACACCCATGCTTTAAGGAAATTACTATAGCCTATATGCTTTTTTTGTCAGTTTGTTTACCATGCTGATCATTTTTGTATCTTACTTAATCTTTTGGTTATATTATTAACTGAAGAAAATGTGACTTCTCTCTTTTCAATGACTTTGATAACTGCAGTGTCTATTTAAGTGGCAGTTGGTTTGATTTTCGGGTGATATGGCATTATTGAGCTGGACAGGACATGTGAGCAAATCCTTAAAGTCAACCACGACTATCATTCCTGCACAATCTAAGCATTTGCGTTTGATTAATTCAATGTTCAGTGTATGGAAAATATTTTGTCTGCCTTGTCATCTTTCCTTTTTTAAAAGAACTCCTTCTAAACCATATTCCTAACAGTTTTTTCACCTTAGGAGTTCTTTTCAGGGTGAGGAAGCTTTATGAACTTTTATCTTTACTTTGATCCACTCCTAACTTTGAGTAGGAAACAATTGTAAGATTTTTCATCACTAGGAGCTGCTCTTCACGAAAACGACCACAGACTTTTTGAAGTAGCCAAAGTGATGCAGAGTTTCCTATACAGTTTTTTATTTAATATTAGTACTGATCGCCACATATTGATTTTCTGTTTTTTACTATTTAATATGCATAAAATCATTCGACTGTAAAGCTGCGTGCAGCACATTGATCCATTCGGCCCCTGATAACCCCTCACATTTGCGCTCTCTCTCTCTCTCTCTCTCTCTCTCTCTCTCTCTCACTCACACACACACAAAACATTTACAGAATTAGACACTGTCTTTATATGACAGGTGAAATGCATTTCCTGCTGTGTTTATAATATCAGAACAGTGCAGGGAACTGACTGAGAATCATGCAGAAGCTGTGAGAAACAAGTGCATTCATGAACTGTCTGTTGTACTGCTTTGTGCTACACAGTACGTCTGGCTTTGTTAGATTTGCCACTTTGGTGCATCAGCTGTCGGACACAAACAGAAACTATTCCTATAGGTAAAATGATCTGCAACTGTCCCATAATTTACACAGTTATTACACTGCACAGTGCAGACCCAGTGCATGTAATTTACCAGGATAATAACACCTGCTTATTGTCATCATCTCTGTGCTTATAAGGAGTGCAGAATGTTGTAAGAACTGCATTGTCTGGTGTCATTACAACTGCTGTGCTATAACAGCTTATGTATCTAAGAAGGTAATATATGGATTAAGTAGGCTAATTTTGTTAATAATAAGGATTATAACTTTATCTGACCACACATGTACCATCCAATGGACACTGACCTGAGGGCTCTGGATGATTTTAACACATTTAAGAGAACGGTTGAGACACATGTTCAGGTTAGCGTTCTGCTAATGTTTTATCTTTTTAGATTTTACATCATATTTCATTGGGCCTACACTTTTAAATGTTTCTGTTTTTCTATTCTGTTATATTCTTTTTGTCTTTAATGCTCTCCTATTTGAATTATCTTGCTTATGTAAAGCAACTTGTGAAGCCATGTTTGAAAAAGTTCTATATAATAAAGGTGATGATGATTAATATTATTTTTTATAAACAGCAATATATAGGGCATGTTTTTTCCAAAGTTTTACAATCATATGTCACTAATCAGAAGTATATTGCTCACTAAGATTTGGCTATGATATATGAAATAATGAAATATCCTCTAATTTCTGTGAGCATTGTAGTACTACTTTTAAAGTATTGTGTTTTTGTTATTGTTAAACATTTTTCCACAAACTCTAAATTTCCTTATGGTATCCAGGACAACAATAAAAAAATTTCGGCATGCTTTTGAAGAAAAAAGTTGCATTATAATGTAGACCCTCGAGTGTACAGTTTACCTTTTGTGGTATGATCACAGGAAAATGATAAAAATGTATAAGTGTTATAATGTTTATATGTTTACATTTTTTTCATACCTATTTAAAACAAATCATATTATATTTATTCACTTATTTTTTTTACCAAACGTTTTATCTTTGCCAGGGTTGTGGTGTGTCTGTAGGCACAGAAATGTACAGTAATAAACCCCAGACAGAGTGCCAGTTCATTGCGGGATATCACAAACTTGCTCATTTACAATCTGTGAGGTATTTTGTGGTAATGTGTGGCTGTTCCATCAGACATTTATCTGTGTTGTGAATTTGATGATACTATTTGTGTGGTTTCGTATATTTTTTTGCATTATTACCAAAGCTATAACTGCAATTACATTATTTCATTAGATACTGTATATACACAGTTATGTGTTTTAATATTCAGAAGATGGTGTCATTTGGCAGCTATGACTTTGAGGTATTTAAACAGTTCCTGTAATGTAAAATGTAGCTTCCTTATCCTTTTTATTATCTTCCTTATGTTTTCTCTACATAGCATTTACATGCACATACTTGCCAAATGACACACACATCATGCTAGACATAGTTGAAATAATTACCAGTGAAGAGTTTCAGACATATTGTGTGTGCAAAATCTAAAACCAAATAACTCAAACCACTGTTAAGGTCAAGAGATGGAGAAATTGAGCTTTTACAACATGTTTTGCTTGTTTTTAGGTTTTTACCCCACTTTTCCTAACAGGATTTTGAATGCCTATCCATGCAAAAAAAATCCAAACATATGGCATAGGCATAAGCAAGCCTATCTCAAGGCCAGCAGGGGTTGCTGTTGCACCATCAGAAGATGATCCCATGGCTAAGCGATCCTCCCTCAGACAGAGCTAATCATGTAGACACATCATTGTTCCTGTAGTGATGGGCTAGTGTATTCGACAGCTGCACCACCCAATCACATGCGTTTGGTTTTATACTATGTAATATGGTAAACTGTGACAATCTTAGACCATATAATAGTTAATGTTTAGTAATGTCTGTTAAAGTAATCTCTCTAGCTTTCAGGTGATAGCACTAAGCACCATGTCACCCTTACCTAACCGTAACATATTGTGTTCATGAAACCCAAACTCATTTGGGGAGAACAGCATCTACAGTATATGCAAAGTCTGCTTTGAAGCTGACTAACACTTGTAACTAAAGTTGATTAACACTCAACCCAGACATATCTGGGTGCTACTGTGCGATTGAATAGACACTGTTTTGATAAGAAATACAAATCATTAGTTTGGGTGCATTTTGCAAGTTGCAGCATTTACTGGACAGGGCGCTTTTTATTTGACCCTCCTTGATACATGACTTAAAAAGCTTAAAGTAGCTTTGTATTACGCAACACCTTATACAAACAAGCCACAACTGACCCAGCAGTAGGGGTTCTGGGTCCTACCAGATTTAGTTAATGGAGACTTGTACCATGCCAGAGCATGATTATCCCCCTCCTCACTCCCCTCAGAGCTGAACTCACATTGTGTTTAGTTTTGAGCAGGGTGGTTGATGTCATTTTACCTGGACTATGGCCGCGAAAGATTTTGAGTTTATAGTATATAGTTTTGAATATTATATATAGTCTGATATTTAAAATTAAAGCCTTAATATTCTTTTTAACATAACAACCAAAATTAGTATAGATCTCTGTGAGGTTTGTATGTGTATGTAGGCGTGGCAGGGTCAGCTAGCTGGAGAAGTTCATAAGTAGTTATTACTATTTAGTTGAAGTTTTAGTTTTAGTACTATTTTGGTTCTTTTCAAGAGTCAGCGCTTTCAGCTCCCAATAAGTTGAATTGGTGCGTTTCCAAAAAAAAGTAACCATAACTATTAAGGCTGTGTCTCAGAAATGGTTTTGATTTTATTATATAAATCACATTGGCATGTCAGTTAATCCTAATGAGGATTTGATTGCAGGTGTTATTGTGCTTTTAAGCTGATTCCAGTCACAGATCCAATTTAGATAACTGAAAATAAACTGAATTAGCTATTAGATATTAAAGACTATAAGTTATGCTTAGCAGTTAATATGAGTTCGTAACTGCCACAATGACTAGGAAAAAGCAAATAAAAAAATAATGAATCAATTGAAGTTAACATGAATCATACTGGCACTGCAATCAGTCATGATGAGGATTTGATTGCAGAAGCTATTAAGCTAGTAGGCCCTGGCTTCACTTGTCTGACTCAACAGCATTCTTATATTGTCTTTTAAGTGTTAAAATAAATGTCTTTTTAACACTTTTTTTTACATAAATTCAACCTTTTCCCTAGAAACAGATGGTAGAAATAGGGGGGAGTGCAGAAGGTGTGTATGTGTGTGTGTGTGTGTGTGTGTGTGTGTGTGTGTGTGTGTGCGTGTGAGAGAGAGCAGATGATTCACAGTTTTTGAGGTCCCTTTTTAAAATGTTAATTTCATAAGAAATCTACTGTGAATGTAAATAAGGTACCATACTGTATTAAAAATGAGTATTAAAGCATAAAAAGGACCTCCTTGATAACCCTACAAGCGTCTCTGCTAAGGTCCAATCTCTTTAAGCATGCTTACGTCATCCGGAAGTATGTTTTGTTTAGTCATAATTGCACGGCACAATTATTGGTTGTACTTCTTTTGTTGCTTTTTTTTTTTTACTTCGTTTTGAGTGGACTGACATATGCCTTATATAAAACAGTCATTTTGGCTGATCAATCTGCACATAAAATGAGATTTTTACTGGGGCAACTGACATGTTCCGGCTGGTGATCACTCTGTATTTATACTGTCCCCGAATCCAACTGGACTGTGGCCCGAGCAGGGCTCAGCATCCCTCACCCAGGCACATTATGTTATGATCACACTAGTCAAACAGACCTTACTGTAGGGGTCCTATGTCACGGTACGGGTCACTTAGTGTGTGTGCATCCAAACTTTTGGGATAGGGTCACAAGGCATGAAGGGATCATTTGTTCGCTCACTCAGACCTAGCAGCAGATAAGAGTAGCCAGTCCGTCTGATTTCTAGACTACATTTTGGTGGTCTCACCCAGTCATAAATACAGCACATAATGTGATTGCGTGTACAACAATTTCCCTGATGTTCAATAATATTGTACTGCAAATTTAGTCTGGGCTATTAACAGTCTGTGCACGAATTCATTTCTTGTTTTTGTTCTATCCAGGGCACTATGGGCTACCCACTGAGACCAGAGTTTCATCTCTGAACATATATTTTACTGACAGCCACCAGGATTCAAAGAGAGAGTAAAAAGTTTTGGAACGTTATCAAAAGCGTGTGGTTCCTTTAAATCATCTCACGCCTCTGTCTTTAAACAGCTTTTTCGCTTCTTATTGGTTCGACTGCATTTCCGCCATGTTACGTCAATAGAAGGGGGCGCAATGTTTGTGCTAAGTGGACTTTATGAAACAGGACGAATTATGATCAGTGGTTTCAAATTCAGCAACTTTCCACTAATAATGGCAGTTCAGATTTGCAGTAAAAGTTCCTCGCTCAGGGAGGACGTTCAGATTCAGCATCGGCAGAATGAAACGCGCAAGAATAAAACTATATCGATAGACACTAGTTTAAAAGAACCGGCCTTTATACAAACACTTAAAAATGAGCACCTGGTAATTCATAAACTTCATCAGGAAGCGTGTAAGGTAAGAGCAGAGAGCTGAGTTCAGTCCAATATGAATTTACACATTCACATAATACCATAAATAAGGTACACATCACCACTATCGTTAGGGTAATTGTGTCTATATATATATATATATATATATATATATATATATATATATATATATATATAGACACACACACACACACACACACATATATACAGC